>CABEEJ010000003.1:495936-583818 GCA_901482245.1 Timema douglasi | reverse complement strand
AGATGGCTCCAGCTGCTCAACTCATTACGGCGCTCTTCCGACGAGGCTCGGCGTCACGGCTTCTGGCCACGCCCCCTCGCCCCCCATTCCCTCCAATAACACTTTAAAATCATGCTCGCGCCAGCCAAGTACGACTTTCTCCGGAGGAATACACTTTTTTTTTATCGTCGACTTACTTTCAAAACCTCGTATGTATGATTTATATTTAAAGTTTATTTTTGTTAAGATCCAAGATTATCTGGTTTATTTGATATTTTGGTTATCAAAGATTACAATATTATTAATTTATTTTCTTGGCGTCTTATTTACCACCCGTTTGAGTTCTAAACCTAAATCAATTATGCTAATAGAATAGGGATGAGGATGATAAACGCTTAGAGGTAGTATAACCTAATTCGCGTTGAGGAAAGTGGGAAACCTTTTAGTAAAAACTACCTTCAATCAATTCGACCGGGATTCGAACCCGAGCTCCCCGTCACCAGCATTACAGTCGAACACGAGTAACACGTTAGACCATCGAAGCGGAAGAGGTGACTTCTAAAGCAACTAACTATTTATAGTTATTAATAGGCTTATTAGAAAGACTAATCATAATTTCCCGGTGTGTAAAAACTAAAAGAGAAAGAAAGACCCAGTTTTAGCAACTACAATATTCTCGGTCATGCCGGGAATTGAGCCAGAGAACCTTAATTCAGTAAGAAGACACGTTGCCGACTGAGGGAAGGCCTCAAATTTGGTGGTAATGTTCCTATAGCTAATCCACGATGAGAGTGTAGGATACAGCACAAGGTTCTATATTGAAAACATTGGTTGAAAATCACTAATGTCAATCTGTTAGGAAATAATCAGTCGGCTGTACTAGGGGTGTTTTTTTTCCTAAATGGTTTTCCACTCCCCTCCACACGAATGCGGATACACTTCCTCTAAATTCAGCCTTCCTCATCCTTAAATCACCAGCGTAATTAGTACTAGTGCGTATAACCTGAACAGGTAGTTAGACGCAATGCTATGAAACACTATATTATCAATAAAAAGTATCGTCAAACAATTCTAATAATGTTTGCAATTAAGAACCTTCTACTAGCTGTCATTTACTTACAAACATAAAATTAGATTTTTGGAATAAAATAAACGTTTCGTTAAGTCCAATTTTAGATAAGAAATAACTTTGTTCCCAGTTACAGAAGTTCTTAAAACAATGTTTATTCATTCAGATTCCAAAACAGGTGATCTACAAAATGTCACGTTTGATAGATATCATCAATGCCTGGCAAAATATTAAATGTTCACCGCAAACAAATATGTTTGTATTTTCTAAAAGGTTTGTAGGCCTACTACCTTAATCCTTATGTATATAGCCTATACTCTTGTGATATAATGTATAGAGATTTTGAGTCCAAATTGACTTTTCATGCACCTAAATTCACCCAAATATTGGTTTTGGCACTCAGTAAGATTGAATCTATTATTTTACTTCTCTAGGATATTCACGATTGGGCCAAAATAATTAATTAGTGGTTTGTATGTGTTCGTATATAAACATGTTATAGCATAATTATATTACTGCATATTGAATATAAATTTTTAGTGATACAAATATTAAGGAGGATTTATCTAAAACCACAACCACAAATATCAATTTGTTTTAAAACTTAAGGAACGTTACAAAAATAAAGGCCTATATGTGAGAAAATTAGGAGTCGTCCATAAACGACGTAGCGCTGTTGAAAGGGGTAGGTGCGAGCTCTAATATCTACAATCTACATGATGTCATATGGGCGAAGGTGTGTAAAGCACAATGTTACATAACACAGATCTTATACTTTATAACGCTGAAAAAATAATATTATTGTTCATGTTCGCAAGATTCTACGTAGTTTTAGAGCAATTGATAAGTGTTCAAAGCTTGTTTGGATACAATTGGATGTAGCCTTAAGTTTATTCCAAATTTTAACAGAGACTGAAGATAAAATTAAGAACTATTAGAATATGTTCAAAGCTTGTTTTAAGAAACTAGGAAAAGAGTCTACCTTAGATTTATTTATAAAAATATTATAAAATTAACGAATTTAACGGTATGTTCAAAACATGTTTCAAGAAATTAAGAAAAAATGTTTTTCTAGCTTTTTTTTTATACATAGAAACTCATAACAAAATGAAGAACTTTCAGAACCTGTTCACACCCTGTTTCGAGAAAATAGGTCACTTATTATAAACAGAGCGACAACATAAAAAAGAGTTATGCCTTAAACCGCATAAGACATCTATGTATGAAGGATAGCAGCGTCGTTCACAAGGCTAAAAGTTCCGCACAAGTTAAAAAAAAAAAAAGCAGTTTAAGGAAGAGTGGGGGAGACAGTTCCCATCAAATATGCGAGGTTACACAAGAGAGAGAGGGGTGTGGGGAGGGAAAGAAATAGAGTCAACCTAAAACACTAGCGCGGGAACAGGAGTTGAGCTATATTTAGTAATGACGAGATGCAACTATAACTTTACAAACACGAGTTGTTAGGGACAAAAAATTGACCTACTACATTGAGAAGATTGAGGAGGGGGTAGAGGGGCCAAGGGTGAGGAGGGGAACAGAGAAATGAAAAGTAGAGGGGAAGAGAGGGGGGGACGCAATTCCCCATGACACTCTTGTGTGGTGCGTCAATTAACAGACGGGGGTCGCTTAACGATCTACATTTGCTGAATTATTATGAGACACACTACTGTCGTTAAAACTGTCCGGTATTCGAATGAATAATGTTCTTTTTTTTATCTTTGTAGTTTTATGTGTCTGCTCAGTCTTTTAAAAGGTTCGGTTTGAAGTAATCTTAAATAAATATCCCATTATATCGTATTTAAAAAGTCGGAAAGGAAACCGTTCGATGTTAATATTTTCCTACAACGAAACTAAATAGTCATGCTTTACATGACACTTGAGTTCAATTTTCATACAAATATATTTTTTACGCCAACATTGATGACATTTTACTCTTTTGCTAGTTTTATTTTTGTAGGTATAGATACAGTAGCACCATGGCTTCTTTGGTGCTGACTGACAGCTCACAGCTGATTTATGAGAGTCTAAATTTAGTTATATACCTAAATTTTGACTGTCAAAAGTGACAGATGCTAAACACATGTTTTTGCAGATCATCTGGTTCGGCGTAGGGATACGTAATTTGGTATGGTAACTTTTTAAAGCTGTCATCTGTCAGCTGTGAGCTGTCAGTCAGCACCAAAGAAGCCATGGGGCTACTTGTACTGACTATCAAAAGTGACAGCTGTAGATCACAATATGTGAAAGTAGAACTATAATAGTACTTTTATAACTGCCAGATAAGATTCTTCTGGTAAAAATTGGACTGTAAATGAGTTAAGTTTGTTTGTTCTGCTCCTTTAATAAATATTACTCTTCCTGGTGGTCTAGTGGCTAGGAAGACCAACCAGGGGTCTATACCCCATCTCGGTCCTAAGGAAACTTAATATTCGTGTGTGGATATAGTTTACAACGAATAATCGGAAATTAGTTAAAAAATAAGTTTTGGGTATCTACCTTAAGCAAAGTTTCTGAATTGATTGATTATATCAGCTAGTACACAACTTAAAAACTAATTTAATTCTGTAACCGACAAAAAAAAGGCCTATATTCTTAGCCATTAAGCACTCACCGTGATAGGAGAAGCCTTCGTTTAGTAAATTATACGGCTTTCGGACATGGTGGGAATCGAAACCGGGACCTCTTAACTCACCAGGCACACGCACTAGCACCCGAGCTAAGTTGTCGGAATAGAAACTTGTCACTCGAGTTAGGTGGGTTGTATCAGTTCTGCTAGCCTAGTTAATAAGTATTTCTCTAATTATAACCTCGTGATAACAAGGAAGCCTAAGTGTCAAAATCCCAACACATTATCTTTTAGTAATATAAAAATGTAGTAGGTGACCTGGCGGTCTAGGGGTAAGGTGTCAGACTTCTGTGCTGGCGGCCGGGGTTCAATCCTCGGTCCTGGCACAGATTTATCTGATTACCAAACCCTTCCTTCACCTCTGACAAGACATCTTGTGAATGTGGGGAATGCCAGGCCTCCACCGTGGTTCGGATCCCACGTTAAACTGTAGGTCCTCCATTTCATCTTACAATCACCCTACCATTACACATTAGCGTAAGTGCGTATAACCCGAACGGGTAGTAAGACGCGGTGCTAATAATATATAAAATATAATACCTTACTCTTCCCTCCTCCACTTTCTATTTGTGTGGTAATAAGTACTTAAGTTAGTTTTACAGACATTAATACATTTGTTTACGGGCAAATTTGGGTGTGCGTTATAGTGTCCAACTATATAGGGGCGTTCAAGTATTACGTAAGCCCATTTTAACCCCTCTTATACCTTAAAAGCAAAAATAAGCAAATGCCTGAACCCCCTCTTGCTTACGTAAGAGTTGTCAACTTTTTTCATTTGTTAAAAGAATTTTGCTCATAGCCTGAACAGGTAGTAAGACGCGACGATAAAAAAAATCATGAAATTTACAAATTGCTGGTAGTTATTAAAATAGATGTGTAAATTAATATTACGAAATAATCACCAATTAACACTGGTTTAAAATGAATTTAAATTTATTGAACAGGTAAAATCAAAACAAGTTATAACATTTGAAAGTTTAAAATTTTAATTTACTTTTAATTTAAGTTATATAAAAAAAGTATTACTAGTGAATACTTGAATATTATATTTATTAAAAAAAAACCACCCTAAACTCAATTTAATCCGATGACCAAGGTACTTGAATCTCCGTCTCAACACTTTCAATTATTATGTTTCTATTTGGGGTCGGGGGGGGTTAGGTCACTCAAGTTTTGGCTTACTTCTATAGTCTTCTTCTTTTCTTCCTTGTTTAGCTACTCAGCATCCTCATTGCTGCCCTAAGTCCAAGCGGCTTGCGATAGAGGTTCGACCCTAGACTGGTTTCAATGGTGATTTTCTATAATTTCTTCAAATTAATCATTCATATTACATTGAACTCAAATTCTTCCTTCTTCTAGCGTTCATTTTGATTACATTTTGAGCTATTCAGTGAAGGAATGCACTAATAAAAAGTGCAGACATAATAGAACCATATTCTTAAAATTGAAAAATTACACCTGGAGAGCTCAGTGGTAAGAACATTGGCGTACTAAGCTAAAGGTGCCGGGTTAGATTCCTGTGTCAAGGTGTCATTTTTCAATTTTCAGAATATGATATCTAGATGGAGTAATCCTCACTAAAAAGCATAAATAATAGCTTTGGCTATTTGATTCATAGTAAAAACCAATTTAAAGTCGTTTCGTTCTTACATAAAATATATTTCTGAAAAGCCTATCTCAAATAAATAAGTATATGTTTAGCCTTTTAATATGGTATTTTCTTTTATTAATTTGAAAATAATGATTCAATGTAAGGCTTAATGTTTAACTTCAGTCTAGTTTCAATATCTTGAGCATCTCTAGATTGACCCACACCCCAACCGTGTCAATATCAAGCGTGCTAAACAACTTCAACTTCAAAGATGAAGAGTTGATAGTTTATCACCAGGTTATAGCACCATGCAGCAGAGCTGTCCTTACTTAGCAGGTGCTCCCTTCCCTCCTCCGTCTCAGAAAAATTATAATAACTAAAAACATAAATTTTTTGTTGGTTTTTTTTATGGTAGTTTGAACCTATATGCAAATTTTCAGCTGTATAAGGTATCAGGAAATGCTCTGAAAGGTAAATAAATTGTTTTTAAACATGTAAGGGTTTATTCCTCCCCAAACTTTCCTTTGATTTTCTTTCCCAAACGAACTTGATTTGTTTCAAGGTACAAAAACCAACTGTGACAAGTTTTAATTTAATCGGTGGCGTTAAAACTGAGAGCTCGATTCACTCGTTAAATAAATCAAACCACTGACGATATTTTATAGATCACCTATGTAGTAACCTATGTGATCACCTGTGTATGAACGCGCAACTAAGAATTCCCCACTCCAATTTGTTGTTTCCCCTCTGTCGCCTAAGCAAGCAATGCTCGCACGCACATCCTTAAGGGCGGCCCTGCCGTGCAGAAATATAGTACTTTTGCGCTGTGTCTTACGACCCGACCCGTCTGAGAGACGCATTTTAACCGCGCAAATAGGCTAGAGATAAAAAAAGGTAGAACTTTCCCCACATTCTCGTGATGAAAGTGGAAAACCATTCAGAAAAAAAAACATCAATCTATTTGGCCGGGAATAAATAGGACCCCGACCTCTCCATCTCAGGTAAACTAAAATAGATGAACCTTGTAATTAGTCAGCGCACTTACAAATACAGGTTTTTGGAAAGAGATGTGTGTTGTCCATGTATATAAAATGTGTGTGATCTGTTATCATTATAGAACTAAAAACGACCGTAAGAAAAACACACACACGTGATAATGTAAAAATAATCAATAAAAAACACGTCCTTGGCCTAAAGACGCGTAGCAAAGTTCGCAGCATTTATCTGGCTCAGTCAAATTCATTCATTAGAGTAGTTTATCATTTTTACTTAACGACCTTTTTATTACAAGACTTTTTAAGGAAGCTTAAGACTACAAGGGCGTGGAAAGATCATTTTTCTTGCGGGGGTTTCGATAGAAAATGTTACTATACCTTTAGCCAATGAAAGGTTTCATACAATATAGGACCCTCCTGACTCCCCCTCTTTCCAAGCCCTTGTAAGACGCACATCGGTGGACACGCGGGGGAAAAGCGTCAGCTTCTTTCACCTGTAAAGCGGAGGATGGCTGTATGTAATGAGATGGTTTTCTTCCCCCTCCCTCCACGCAAATCCAAGTACACTTCCTCTAACGTCAACCTTTCTGATCTCAACCACCTAATCGTAGATAGTCCAGACGGGTAGTAAGACGTGAATTACGGAAAAGAGAAGCAAATAGGGTTAATAGGGCAAATAGTACCTGGGATCATATTTATAGTCAACTCCAAAATAACGTTCACAACACGTTTGGATTAAAAAACATTAATACTTCCGATAACGGGATTCAAACCATAGACTCTCAGGAGGTGGTTGAACGAAGTTTGCAGATAAAATATCTTAATGGTCACTCATGACTACAGCAGAGTCCTCGTTTATATAAAATGCCTTAGTTATAGAATCGTTATTATGACCATCATTTTTAATGATGTACTTAACGTGCAAATTTTAAATAAACAGATTATATAACGTGACTTACAAACTAACTTAACCTAATGCATTAGGCCTAATTCTACACACCCTCATTCCTATCGGCCAAATATTTAGTATGTAATTGGATAGAAGAGCGAAACCAGAAACAAATGCAGTTAACAAATTATATCGAAACATGACTTACCAACTAACTTAGCTTCGTGTGTTAAGCCTAATTCTACACACCCTCATTCTTAGCGATCAGATATTTAGTAATTGGATAGAAGAGCGAAACCGGAAACAAATAGTAAGGCCAATAATTTCGCCCCTAACCCCACTCGGAATAGAATCCGTACTCTTTAGACCTGTGACCCCTAGAACATTCGTCCCTGAAATAAGACTAAAGTGCAGGACAACCTTAATCACGTAGCCTACACAAAAGTTACAATATTCCAACATAATTTGATTAGACCCACTGATGTTTTTGAGATTGATGATGAATTTAATTGTGAAATAAATAAATTTTCGTGCCATTAGTATGGTAATTTCAACGTTTTTATTTCAATGACATGATAAAATTAACCTTGATAATCTTGTGTATATGCCGTTTGTGCTAAAGTAACAAGTTATGTTTAACTTTCTAAGTTTTAGTTCAGTTCTTATTAGATACTATACATTGTACAAGCTTAAAAAATTGAAAGTGTTGTAGATATGACATGACAAACCTGAAATGTTGTTAGAAAGAAATGGTTGATTAAATTTTTATAAGGGATTAATGTTAATGTGTCGGAAAATTAATCAAAAGTTTGACTATTATATTATAATTTAGAATCAGATTAGCTAAGTTTAATGGCAATAAAAGTAATTATTGAAAATCAAACCTTGTTGATCAGCAATCGCTAACCCTAAAATGTATGGCCTATTTCAATTTGTCCATTTTTTTTTATTTAGCACCACGTTCAAGGGTATAGGGAAAAAAATAAAGTAAAGTCACACTACGCTAATTACGCTATGGTTTACAGGGATTAGGAAGATCATATTTAAATAAAATGTACCCGCCTTTGTGTGGAGGGAAAGTGGTAAACCGTTTTGGAAAAAAAAACCTCTTCAGTACACCCGACCGAGATACAAACCTCAATCTACCCGTCATCGTCAGTCTAGTCTGCTTCAAGAGTAGCGCGTTAGACCATGCAGCCACCGACGTGGGTGTCAATTTATTTATTTATTTATCACAAAATATGATTGGTGTAGCCTAGTAAATTATTTTATATTTTGATTTTTACTTTATTCTATATAGAAAATATTGTCATCATTTAAATTTTCGAAAATGATGGATCTTGATGTGCCATGTGCTCCTGAACACAGAATAGTGGGTCTTAAAATTATTTTATAAGTATATCCGTTTGGATGTCTATACCTGGCGCTATTACAGAAACGTTTTGATGGATTTTGTAGAAACTTAAGGCGATTGGCCCTTTTCATTTGGCGTGGAAATAAAGAGCCATGGGAACAAACGGTTATCTTCAAGAATTTTTACTGTTTTGCAATTTTCTTTTCGGAAACTGTTTGTTCAAGAATAGAAGCATGTTTATTTAATTTATACTTTTTATATACACACCTCTTTTATAGTTTTATCAGTGATCAAATATCAATAATTTCAACATGTTTCGGTAGAAAACTGCCGGCTTCATAACAAAAAAATAAGAAAATGTAACAATTAATAAACGTCAATACATTATCTTAGAAAGGGTGTTGAAAATATTAACATAAAAATTCCACTCGTTCGCGAAAAAACTGATATTTCCAAACATATGATTTTTCCGAAAGACATGTCCGGTAGCTAGCGCCATCTACAGCTTTATCTCTTTTTGTTGGCGCGGAAGGATACTTTTGTCGGTTGTGAAGCCACGCCACGCCTTTCACGCTCCCACAAAATAGGTTTTAGACTTGCACTCAACAGGGCCGAGGGCATTAACATATTTTTTATCTTCTTTTAAATAGTGATACCTTGAGGCGAAATCAGAATTATAATTAGTTATAAAACTACAGGTAGGTAAAAAAGGTTTCTAATTCAATATTACTATACAGTATATAAGTGGAAAGTATTTATCATTATAAATAGCACTAGGGATAGAGAAGCCTAAATTATTTTTTTTGGAGAAAAGTTAACAAATAGTTTAATGATGGATTTTGTGAAAATCCAAATTTTAAAAAAAACTAACAATTTTGTTCAAAATGGATGCGTATGAAAATTTAGTATCAAAACTATAATAAATGGGAAAGTATGTTCGATTGTGTTATTTCATTATTTTATAATGTGTTTATAAACAACTAGACAGCAAATTTTGGGAAAATTTGGTAAGCCTTATTTGTTTGATGAATTGGTTAGACTTGTTTTAAACTATTTGTTATGGCCTAGTTTAATTGTTTCTTACTTGGGTCAGAAAGTAAACGTTAAAAAGGCTACCTCTAATTATTTATATTAATAAAACTTGATGTTGAATATAGTACTAAACAGTAAAGTATACAGAAGGCTGTTAAGGTTGGCAACATGAGTGGTGGTTAGTGGCGTGTCGTGAAGTTTCATCAGGGTACCCAGCATTAGTTTAAACTGTACCTGTGAATTGTTCACACCTCTCAGTAGAGCACTCGTTGGTCAGGTATAAAGGAAAATACATTCCCGTGTGAGGCATGCAAAGCAGAGAATATTAATGATTGGTCAAACAGGGCACAAGTGGGCGAGAACATAACGGAAGTACAGTTTTAACAGCGTCTGTTTCCCTTGAAACATCCCACGACACGCCACTGGACTGGCTATGTTATTTTGAGAACACCTGCCCAATATGTCAATAATGTTCAGATGAGTTATTTCACGTGCCCTTAGGAATTTTGAGAATCAAATTAGACTAATAAAATATTTCATCATCATTATTAATTATACAATTTAACTAGCTACATTATATTATGAGTGATTGAATATTTTTTATAGAAATAGAGAATATAATAGTTTAAATGTTTGAACTAACATAGGCGATGTTTCTGGATAAGAGGGTTTTAGAAATTATGCTGCACTTTTATTAACAATCATATAAAATAAAATGTTTCAAGCAACCTTGTAGGCAGTATTGGGTATCGCCACTAACAGTACAGGAGAACAGTTATTGGCCAATATTTGATCATGAGGACCAATGAGAGTGTTTTCCTGGCTAATTTCAAACCGTCAGGTTAGTCGGGGGAAGAAAGACTCGCCACGCTTGGTTTTAACTCGCATGAGCTCGTGTCAACTCCTGAGTGTCATGTTTTATAAATTATTTAACGGCACTTCACGTTAGCCATCAGGGTAAATGCCACGGTTTTAATTGGTATAATTAAAGACCAGGTGTCATAATTAATGGTTAAATTACATAACATTTAAATTTGTCCTCTTTAACTTAGCTAAAAAATTGATATTGTTACTTTATAATGAATCTGTCAACAGCCACTCAGACACTATACAAGACGCGTGACGTATATTAAGTGAAATATCAGAAGCAAATAAATATAATAAATAGTAATTTGAATATGTACTGTTTTATTAATTTAACCAACAAAACGCATCAACTATATAATCCCTACAAAAAATACAAGTATTCATTGCGTGCCGGCCTCACTTCCTTTGCTAAGTCATTACGGTTATATACAGGCTGGCCACGAAAGCGAGTGTATTAGTTTGTGTCTGTTTATGAACACATATTACATATTATTTTTATTTTGTGTTTCACAAGACAAAATTAATAACTTTGCGACAGTAGTAGGGGGGAGGGAGGCGGGGTCAATAGTTAGTTTCCAAAAAATTATCATAATAATTTCATTTTATTGGTATCATAGTGTGTGTGNTTTTGTTAAACCATATAAAGTGTTAAAAGAGAACGATAATAATGTTTGGGTGGGGGGGGGGGGAGTAACATTTTTGACAGTAGTGAATATCGCATGTAAAGAAAATCTTCTCGCCATCCATAGGGGTACGTCCGGTCCCGGTCCAGGGGGTAAGTTCAATCCCGGCCTAAGGGGTAAGTCCGGCTCGGTTTGAAGGTAGCCTACTCACCACCTGCGCGTTGGGCGAGTGCAAAAGCTCGTGTTTCTCCAGCTGGTCCTTGTTGAGGAATGAGGCGCTACACTGCGAACAGGCATAGCTTCCCCCGGGGCCAACGACGGGACCAGGGGACGGTGGACCTCCAAGGGGGGAGGCCGGGGCACCCCCTTGACTGTCCGGGGCGGGGTGCGCTGCCTCCACGTGCTCCTTGAGCGCCTGGAAGCCCGGGTACCCCTTCTGGCATTGCGGACACTTGATGAAGTAATCGTCCGGGCCGGCTTTAGGGACTGTAAACACAAGAAAACACCGACACAGGTTAATACAAACCCACTTTCTGACGTCACCATAATATTCTAGTTGATTTGTATTTTAGTAAGAAAGACTAGTGAACTCATTTAGTAATACATTAAAAACACAACAAAATTGAAAAATAATAATTATTTTAAAATTAAAAACTTATTAAAATAATCCCGATTTCCTTGTTATCAGGTTAATAACATAGAAACCCGCTTCGGTGGCCACATGGTCTAACGTGTTACTCTTCAAGTAGACTAGACTGCCGATGACAGGGAGATCGAGGTTCGAATCTCAGTCGGGTGTACTAAGGATGTTTTTTCCAAACTTGTTTTCCACTCCCCATCTACGCAACTTCGGGTATACTTCCTCTGAATATAACCTTGCTAATCCCTAAAATCGTAATTAGTACCTAAGCGGGTAGTCAGACGTGGTGTTAAAAAAAGAGTTAAATATTCTACACATAGTAATCCTAAGTTATTTCCTATTTGAAGATTACAGGTGGAAAAAGGAGTATTATTTCATATTTGAAGACTACAGGTGAAAAAAGGAGTATTATTTCATATTTCCAGGGTACAGGGAACAAATAAAGTAAAGTCACATCACACACATTTTCCAAGACAACTTTCATATCTTCAACCATATAAGGACCCGAGCAAATAATTTATTTTTAATTAATTTAAATATGACAGAAAGTCCTCTTTATATACCACGATGTCAATACCAAATATAAAGAAAATTAAATTAATCCTGTCTATCTACTGAAGAAATATTTTATTTATTTCGGCTAAAAAGTTGTTTCGCTAAAAAAAAAAAAAACCTGCAAAGATGTCATAAGCGATACTTCACCTTCGCTTCCATCCCAACTTAATTTTGACCCACTATCACCGAATGATCGATCATAATGCATGCAATTATTTAGATTATTTTTTAAAATTTAAAAAGGTGTTACAAACTACCTTTCAAAATTATATATATGTTAAATTAACCACCTATGGCCATAAAGGTCCTTATCAAAATCATGAAATCCAAAGTTTTTCCAACAGTCCTAATAAATGCCGCATATAATGCATGGTATTCTTATATAAATATTCTTATAGATATGCTTATATAAATATTCTTACAAAGTTTTCAAAATATAAAAACCGCAAACTACAAATTATAAATCAACAGTTATGCCTAAAGAGCCCCTTTTCCAAAAATAGATTGTTTACACAACATGTATGAAATTAAAACAAGTTTTTTTATAGAGCCTAATGTAAACATTTAACAAATAGATACCCGCATGGTCTAACGCGCTCTTCTCTGAGTAGACTAGACTGCCGATGACGGGGAGATCAAGGTTCTAAACTTAGTCGGGTGCATTCAAGGTGGTTAAAAAATAATCTACTCTCCCTCCAGGCAAATGTGAGTACACTTCCTGTAAAGATAGCCTTCCTAACGTCTAAAACCATTAGCGTAGTTAGTACTCAAGCGTATAGACGCGGTGCTAAAAAACAATAAAACCAAATAAATAATAGGACAATATTGACGGGAGATTTAATCATATTCTTTTAATATTCTACAATAAATAAAATCAAAATATGAAGTAAGTTTAATAAGGAGGTTAACTAATCTAACACTATTGTTTGTTTATTTATTTATTTAGCACCGCGTCTTACTATCCGTTCGGGTTATACACTACCATCGTTTATTATTAATCGTTTGAACTTAAAACAAAATGATGATGAGTAGCCTTTACAAGATGACATTTAAGTCAAGATCATAACGTGAATAAATAAACCACATATCTAAATGTTGGCGACCACAGGCCGCCGGTGAATTATGTCATCAAACGACAGATGATAAAGAACTAGACGTTTTATCATCTGACTCTGGATGACAGCTATGCGCGGGACTTACCCATCATCTTCGTAGGATGACGTCATTATACTATCATAAGAACCAGTGACAGCGGAACCTTATTTGTGAAGAGGGGGAGAAGAGGGGGCAGTAAGCAAATTAGGAACCTGCCTTCTACTCACCTCCGCCTTCCCGATAAAAGTTTAAAAATTGGATGTCCCTAAAAGTTGTTTGGAATGGTCCTACTTCCCAATTTTCTAAAATTATATTATTTTAATAAGCTATTTAGAGTAGTCTTCCCCAAAAGTTTTTCGAAATTCGGATCCTTCTAGAAGCTATTTAGAATAGTCCTTCAAATTTAAAAAAAAAATTATATGTCCCTAGAAGATTATTTGAGCAGTACTCACCTTAAATTTAAATAAAATATATTCCTCTAGAAGTAGTTGGTATTCCTTATAAATTTTGAAATTTGAATGCCCTTAGACATAATTTGGAGTTTTATTTAAGGCCATCTTTCAGCTTCATATTTGATAATATCAGAGGATTTGAAATATATCTAAAGAGGGAGGCAAATTTATTCCAGGGGGAGGGCTAGGATTTTTTCCAAATGAGAGGGGTAAACTCCCTCCTCCAGTTCTACCCCTGCTAATAAGATCCTTACTATATTTTTTAATTATTTAATAAAAGTTTGCTCTAGCAGATATTTAGTAGACTACATTACACAGGCTTACCGTTAATTATACTCGTAAAATAAAACGTATACATCACCTCTTACTACCCGTACGGTTAGGAAGGCCTAGTTTATATGAAATATAGGCCTACCAAAATTTGCATGTAGGGGAAATAGGAAAACATTTTGGTAAAACCACCTATGAACACCCAGCCAGGATTCGAATGCCAATCCCCTTCTTTTCTATCATTAGAAAACCAGACAAAATAAGACTGACGCCTTTTGCTCACGTGCCTACTATTGGGGTGGTTAAATAATAAATAAAGTGTTTTATTTACTATATGGGGTTATAGGGGCTTCAACACAATGAAGTTAACCCTACAATTGCTTGGAACGCTATAGTTAGTAAGTTGTGTCGATCTTGAAGAGATTAGAACCAGGACCTTATCAAATGATACCGTATAAGTTCTTTATTGGTATCGCTAAAACTTACAAGGTACTTAATGTACTGATGGTCAAGGTCGTAACGCCCCTGTCCTCTAAGTCAAGTTTCCCGGTTTGAATACCAGCAGAGGTAGGTCTATATAACTGTGATGTGTGAGCTTAGCTATCAAATTGTTTAGGCGTTATGCTCTTTGGTGGAACGAGATGATCTTTATTTCCATCATGTTTCTGCAACAATTTATATTATTTATTTTCACAAATTTTACTAGTTTTTTGTAAATGGTTTAGATAAATGAGAGAGAATGTTTGTTTGGTGTGCCCCGTACTATTTATTTTTTAATTAACAAAATAGATTGAAATACTTTAATCTCCTAGTTTATGGTTTAGTCTATAAACGCGTTATAACATTTAAAAAAATGAATAACTAACTGTCCAAGAAAAAACTCCTTTAAAAACAGCTGTATAACAATGTTGATAAACAACGTTTCTTTACTTATGCTTATTTGGTACAAAGAGGGCCTATATTTCTCTTAGATTAATTGTATTTCGTTTATTTTAATTTTAAATATTTCTTCGTGATTTATATATTAGATATTTTATGGGCACAATTTAATTTATATTTATTATTTACAAATTTCATATAAAAGATATGTTTCCATCGGAAAAAAAAGTAAACAAGAACAGTATCAGTCTGAACGTGGTTTATCCGTCTGACGTTAGAATGCGCGGCATATCCTAAATTGCTAGCGCGCGTAGCGACAAATAACGGAACTCTTTGAAAGCATAACAAGATGAGGGGCTCAGATAAATCAAATGATTGTTTTCCCCATTGCAGAATAATTGCTTTTCATTGAAGTTGATAATTATGACCTTAATTTAATTGAGACAACCTTTAGTTCAGTGACATTCAAAGGGTATAACCTGTCGGATAACAGAATTAAATTGGAATGTTTTGCCAGCACAGACAAAAATAATGTTCTAGAAAATAAATCGTCTACAAATATGATTATTTCAATCTCCTAAATACAGTATCTAGGGAAATAAAAATATCAAGGCTCAACAAAACGGGTTAAATTCGAAATTTCAAGATAAACTAATGTAAGTTAGGCCTATGTTAATGGTAAATTAGTTTAAATTGGATTTTTTTTCCGTAGAACTTACTATTCTTAAGTAGTTATGAGTAACACATTTTTATCAGAATAAATATTTAGTTTTTACACCGATAACAACATTTTAGTAAAAACATTATTTATCGAAATTTAAATGGATCCCATTAGTATTACTGATTATCAAAATTTTAACTTCACAACATAAGGGACAAGGTCTATAAAGGTAAGATGCGGAGATAAAAAAACACAAGTTTTGTCAGGTCAGCAGAGATTGTTAAAACTGTCCCTGTGATAATATTCTTTTTCACATTTGAATTAACTGTGCTTAGCCTGGAAACACTCCACTCCACGACACTGAATGCAAACACCCCCCTCCCCCAAGAGTGTGATGTGCATATTTTAGTCCAAGGGTCACCAAACTACTGCCCACGGGCGGAATGGATTTGTCCAGCACGTGGACGCTTTGAAATAAATATTATAACGTATTTGTTGAGCGGAGGGTCTGAGTAAAAGTTTCCGATTTGGTGGTTTCTCATGCTCCCTACACGCACGCTAATGCAGGTGCACTTCATGTTAATTAAACCTTCCTAATTCTTAACACATTAGTGTATTTAACACATAGGCGTACAGCCCGAACGGGTAGTAAATCGCGGCGCTAAAGATAAAAAAACCTCTGTGACCACTGTTTTAGTCAATGGAGTCGCCTTCATTCATCTGGGCACAGACAAAGAGAATGGTTGTTTAGAGAGGGGAGATTGTACAGGTGAGTGCGGAGTGGGCGTGGCCATGACGTCATTCAGGTGGAAACCTCCCACCGTTCCGGTTGGCTCGTGAGGAGACTCCGCTATTGGTCCAGATACACGTGTCGAAACACAGGTGCGCGCGAACAGGTGAAAATGAGACAACGTGCATTTAAAAAAATGGTTTTAATATTTAAGTTAGACGATTTAGTTTTAGTGTCATCGTACTGATTTCTAGCTATCATCTTTAATAATAAAATAACGTTTCTATTCTTTCACTAAGCAAATACTTATTTACATTCTTATTTATAATGTCTTAAGTAATTAGGGTCGACCTCGGTGGTCTTGAGATAAGTGCTCACCTCAGGACCCGTGATTCATGGGTTCAAACCTAGCAGGGGTCAACGGATTTTTACTAAGCGATGAAAATAAGTAACATAACTTTCTTCGGAGTGGAAGTAAAGCCGTCGACCCTGTGTCGATTATGGCATGTAAAAAAACCTTGGAAAAAGGTATGTGAGAATAACTTTGCAAGGAAAAATTGGTAGGCCCTTTCCCACGCGCTCTCAGAAATTCAATGTGGAAGGCCACGGGGCACTTAACTTCTTGAACTCTCCTAGTACATGGAATTTCTTCCAGATGGTGCAGGCAGCACAAACCAGCTGAAGGTCTTGAGTGATGGATAGAAATCACATCAAACTAACCTTCGGGTTGTCAACTTAAGAAATAATTAAAACGTCAACCACATTGCGTTAAAAACATAGGCCTAAGACACGCAACAGAAACCGGTTAAGATATATCAAACAGTTTCAGTGGAAAGCGCCAAAACAATGACAAACGAATGTCGGGATGCGTGAAGGCAACTTCCCCTTACTATTGGGGACGATAATAGAGATCCATAGCTTTGTAAAAGGGGACAGTTTTACTGTGGTCTAAATCCCAAACGGAAAGTAAAGAATATATATAAGAGAGAGAAGGAAAACATTCCTACAAATGATCTGCCCTTTCCCAAACAACTTCCGAGGAAAAAGAACAACGGTCACACACACAGGAAAAAAAAAAAAGGAACTGTGAGAGACCAAACAATTGGTTGACCTCTTTACAACCAATATGGTTGCTCACATAACCATTGGGGATTACACGACCTTAAGAACCTCGAAGCAACCTTTTGATTACAAGGATAGAAGACAAAAAAAAACTCGTCTGTCTCAAGACTTCGACAATACAAACAACAAAATTATAATTAACCTTTTAATAAAAATGTTTTGCGCGGCTTTCTTTGTAGGCACAAAAGTTTTTTTAACTTCTTTTATATAAAAATTTACTTTTTCAAGAGTGCAAGTGCCACGAGCAAGAAGTCTTCCTTTACGTATGTCGCTTTAGATAAAAATCATCCTGACTCATTATCAGCGGTAAAAAAAACACACACACAACACAACGACTTGTTTGAGTCATGTTGATGCGTCTTAACACGTGCATGTGAATGTTAAGTACCCTCCTCCCCTACCCCTCCTTTGTGGTTAATATTTGTGAGCTTTCAGTTTGGATGATGGTGTTAACAGAGAACCAGGCTTTAATCTGTGTTTGAAAAAAAAAACTCCCGTCTTCTTTCGGGTATCTCTTTTATCATTAATCTACTTTTGCGAGCCTATCACCCCTCTTTTCTCCATACCCCTGCATTTCTGTCTTTCTCTATACTATATATTATTATTATTATTAGCACCGCGTCTTACTACCCGTTCGGGTTATACGCACTTACGCTAATGTGTAATGGTAGGGTGATTGTGAGATGAAATGAAGGACCTACAGTTTAACGTGGAATCCGAACCACGGTAGAGGCCTGGCATTCCCCACATTCACAAGATGTCGTGTCAGAGGTGAAGGAAGGGTTTGGTAATCAGATAAATCTGTGCCGGCACCGAGGATTGAACCCCGGCCGCCAGCATAGAGGTCTGACACCTTACCCCTAGACCACCAGGTAACCCCTCTAATACTATATAAAACCTTCATTCAGTACACAAACGAGGTTTTAAGCAACTAGGTCTGCAATTAACATCCGAATCACTGGTAATTCCCCTGATTTCACTCCACTTTTAATTTCCGTCGCCGTTAGGATGCGTGCCAGTTGAGTTGCTTATAATCGTTTTTAGCTTCTAAATTAGGCGACTGTTTGTCAGCAATCCTTACCAGACTGTATGGTACATTACCCGCAGCGGTGTCCGATAGATTTAGGGCGTTAAACATTCCCATTACACCTCGTCACTGTTGGTGAAGGGGCCCGGGGTGCCCAAGTGCACTGGGATAGATTTCCTATGTGTGTGTTTTCACTGTGGTTACCTCATCCTCCTTAAAAGCTAGTGAAGGTGCATTTTCTCCACGCTATCCTTCTCATCTCTACTCCTTAGATTGTCATTAATGAATATTTTGTCAAACGCAAAACATAAAAATAAATAAGGAATTGGCTAAAGATAGATAGGGAGCTACCCTAGGACTGATCTAAAGTAAAATTTTATTTTTAAAACGTTTAAAAACGTTCCACTCTAACAAATAATTATTTAAATCACTTGAATAAAAATAAAAGAGCTGGACTGAAGTAATTCCAAATTATAAAGCGTAAATTCAAAAACCAATTAGATTTATAACATCTTATAAATCTCCATACTAAAGTTGTGCTAAGGTATTACCCTACAGTGAGCAATAAATACGCCGACTAAGGCCAATTTGTTATAAGTAGTTAATTTAATATGGCATTAGTGTGCCTCGCTATTGGTATTTTATGTTTGTGAAATATATATATATATAACTCTAGTGTAAAAAAATGAGTCAATATACGAACTTATCACCGAGTAGGATTTTTGAATTGAATTTGTGATTTTTAATTATAACCAAAAATAGCTATTTTATACTATTAAAAAATCATAGCGACAGCTTGAAAAAGAGCTATACCGGCCAAGAGGCTGCCACATGTTGGCAAAGATAGTGCCAGCATTTGCGATTAGAGGGTGTCATGTTGCCAGCACAGCGAATCCTGCGGCCATTAATCTCAGTTTTCTATACCGGGGCCTCTGATTATTTATTCAATTAGTTCCTCAATCATCCTCACGAGGCTGAGTTTACACCCTCCGTTCCAGACCCAATGCTTCACAGAAAAATCTGGAATCACCGGAGGTCAAACCCGGAGCCTCTAGATCCGTATCTAGGATCTCTGATCACTATATCACAAGAGCGGTCATCTTATGCTATATATATATTATATTCAGTAGTGTACCAAAATGCTAATCCAATTGACCTTCTAACCAACACCTTCAACCTCCTGAAACCACGAAACCTCGTGCCCTTAAGAGACAATCCATCTTAGTCAATCTAAAATAACCCTTCCATATAAGTTGGTGGTAAACAATGACATCACACAAGAGTAGTGGACTTCTTTCAAATCATCAAGGTCATCGAGTTGGGAATAAAATAAAATAAAACTTTGGTAAGAAAACGTTCACATTCTTGAGACCCTCCCGACGAAATAAAACAGAATTTATAAAGGAGGGCATTCAAGACTCGTTACAGCGTTGCTAGTTTGACCCCTAAAAAGAAGGCGGTGGGCAAAAGGCCAGAGAATTTTCAGAAGAGGAGGGGGGGGGGGAGGAGGAGGGAAGGACACTTCAGAGGGAGGCGGGAAGGATGGTTAGTTAACCCTTTGTGTGGTGTTGTCTTGACTGTGTTTTTCTTTGTATCCATGTTTGTGTTTCGAAAGAAGTATGATGTGCCTCTGTGTAACATCATATGGAACACGTGTGCTATTAAAGCCTATCCCCTCCCCCCTCTCTTCACCCCGTATTAACCTCTTAGCCTGTTCGGAAGACCTCCCTCCCCCCAACCGAGCTAACTCTGAAGAGGCATATTATGTGGATGGTATCGCATTTAACACATGACATGGCCTCTTTTCGCGGTCATCAATTAGACAAGACGTAGCTTTGTTCATTAGAACACGAGTTGATGCGTCAACAAATGTTCATTAATCTTGATTACGTTCTAGTCTTGAAAAATAGAATTTTTGGAATAAGTTTCTACAGAATTTCCAGGTGTTGACGGTTTTAACTGAACTGTGAAAGTCACGCTCTCTCGCTATAAACAGGATCGCCAGTGACAGAGGTTCGAATCTCGGCCGGGTAGACTGAGGCTGGTATTCCACGTGTGATTTATCAGAGGTTTTTACATTCTCTCTCCATGATAACGCAGACATATATTCTTCTTATTTTCTTTAAAACCACATTCATTTTCCTCCTCAGTTGGATTATAAATAAACTTGCGGTTGAAAGACATGATTAAAAATCATATTTTATAGTAAACTCCTTAATATTAATTTATTTTAATAAAGGTGACTACCATAGAAATAACTAATTTTATGAGGCGACTAATTAATGACATAAATCCCCAAACAACATTTTCGTTAATTTATCAAATTATATTTTTGAATAAAACGGATTGCAACCGGTCTAGTTTTACCTTGAAATTAATAAACAAAACACTTAAGGAACAATAAACAATGTCTCAACATATACTACAAAGCAATAATGAATTGATCTTAAATTATATTTATAATCTAATTGAAGATGAAATTGTAAGGATTGACCAGTTCTCTTGCTGACATAAGGAAATCAATCGCTACTACAGCAATACACTGGAAAAATAAAAAAAAGGTCGCAGCTTATACTACATCAATTTTAAATAATCCAGTGGGGTGAGGTGTGTAGAACAGCTAAATACCGTTAAAGTTATTATCGAACAATATCTTCCCATTTACAAAGATTAACAATTCATTTTAACTCAACAATTAATTAAACATTATTGTTTATATACATTAATTATTTGAGTTGAAATTTTCTATTGGATGAAACTATTAATTTAGAATAATAAAGGTTCCTTTGCGGGTCAAATTAATAATTGAAGAACTGGTTTCATTATTCAATAAAACAATGTGACATCAAGTCAATGATACACACTAATAATTATCTTTGTAACATCTTCAAATAATGATGCAAAACTGCTTTGAACATATTTAAAATGAATAAGTCAATCATCTCACACAACACATGAATTTAAAAAAACTACTTAAATCAAACAGATGCTAAGAGCACAGCATACACACATTTTGAAAAACTATTTTAAATTAAAAATACTCTTTACCGATATATTTTAAAAGCATCACGTGCTTTAGTGTTTCACAAAAGATGAACACGGCCAGGTTTTCCACTCAACAAAGCAATCATTCAAATTAATAGACCGGTAACTTTTCAAAATGAAATAAATACGTTACTTCTACTGAAAGATAATATGATTAGATAGATCTTCAGAGATATTAACAAAATTTAATAAAAGCAGGATGGTACAAATTAATTTCGATAAAGTTTAATCAAAAACGTATCCCGTTAAATATGTCAATCCGGCAACTTATTTATATACTACGTTAATAAACAGATACCAAAGAAATGTTATTTAAATACATTTTATAACAAAAAAGGATAACGGTTATTCTGCCAATAAATAAACTTAGATGAGACCATTTATTTAAAAAAATTAATCTATTCCAAATTTCCACACACTTCAACAATATTATATCTAATTAAAATGAATGTTTTCCCAAAACTTACACTGATAGGTTTGGAAAACGTTGGCGAGACTCCACAGGCGGTACGAGTAACTGTCGTAGCACCCAAACATGCTCTCACTACGTGCAACCATGGCCTACTGACTGTCACTGCTGCCTTGTTCTACTGTCAAACGTGCCATCAGCTTCCCCGCTATTCCTCCCCCCCATCCCTCTTCAAAAGAGAAACACCGAGTAAAGCGCGCGCATGCAGCTCCCGACTCAAACCGAAAGAGAGCGGAAACTACCGAACTTACAGCTCTCCCATCACGATGAGATAAAAAAAAAAATACATACAAGCCTTGCTTCGTTAATCCACCTTTTATAAACGCCATCATAGACGAAGAGTAAATAAACAGTTAACTTTGAAATAATTTGTCAATTTTTTCGTAGCATAAACACTACGGTTATGTAAACTGTCGATTTGCGTTCGTTTGGAAAGCAAATATAAAAGAGTAAATATATAATTATGTCACATCAGCCTTGTTGATATACTTTTAATGTCTGCTAGTATTGTTATTTTATTACTACCATGCTATAAACAGCTCTAACTTTTTATAGATCTAACTGTCGTTGATCCATTTAAAAATTATAGGTAAACCCTATGTCATAAATACGTTATCTATGTACGGTACAAATGCACTGCTTTGTAGGGATGTAAAATGGAATAATATTGAGTAATATATTGGTACAAAGAGAAATCACCCATAAACAATGAGAAAATAAACTTTTAAAAAGCTTAATCTTAAATCAACTAGAGGATTCAAATACTGGATGACTTCAAGGAAAGATCATAATTATGGTAGCTGAAGGAGACGACAGAGGCCAGGGCGCATTGGCGGTCTAAGTTCACTGAAAAAAGGAATGTACTGTACCTGTGGTAAGACAAAACACCAATAATAATAATAATAAAACATAAGAACTTAATCTATTGGCAAATTTCGTAATTCTGACACTACACTATGCTTGTGTCAAATAGTCAAAATATAGGCTACACCTAATCTTACTGCTAATTCTCGTAAAAAGTTTTCGATAAATGAAAAAACCTTATTTATTTGAATAAGCTCTTGGCTATAAATCCTGAGTTCCAGGGTTCAATCCCCGGCGATTTCAGAAACTGTCTGTGAAGCAGTGGGCCTGGAACGGGGTCAAACGCAGCTATTTGATTAAATAAGTAATAACTCTGGTATAGAAAACTGAGATTAAAGGCTGTAGGGTTAATTGTTCTGACCACAAGGCATCCTCGATCCGCAAATGATAGCACTATCATCGCTAACCGCGGCGGCCGCTCGGTCGTGGGCTCAAGCCATGGATTTCTATATTTAATTTATGACGTCAATTCTCTATTTTTCCTCCTACCCCCTCTCGCCGACAGTTCTGCTTAGCAACAGCTTCCTTCCTAAATTTACGTCATAATCCTACAAACCCTTTCCTGATGATCTGTTTATAGTCTATAAGCCTAAATATATGTTTTTTTCACTTTTTAGCAAATCTAGTATTAGGATATCGTTAGGCAGAAACATAAAAAATGCATGATATAAGGCATCAATCTCGTGTTAAACTAGACTACAAATGACAGGGAGATCGGTCTTCAAATCCCGGTCGGATGTACTATGGGTTTTCCAAAATGGTTTTCCACTATCCTTCCACATAAATGGGGATACACTTCCTCTAAAATCAACCCTTCTCATACCTAACACATTAGATTAATTAGTAGGCTTACGTATTCGTAGGCCTATAACGTAAACAGGTAAGAACACGCGGTGCTAATTTTTTTAATGTGCTATTTTTATAAAAGTTCAATAATTAATATATCAAAAGTGGCAGCTGCAGATCACATGACTTGACAGATGAAAATAGAAAAGTAGACCCTAAAGCTTTTCTAACTTAGTAAATTGAACTTTACGTTAAATTAGGTTTTCTCCCACATCCTTTGTATTTTAATCAGCTTCCAAATTAACCTCAAAATCACCCGATTCTGTGGCCGCATGGCCTAAGGCGCTACTCTCGAAATAGACTAGACTGTCGATGACGGAAAGATCATGGTTCGATCCCGGTCGGCTGTACTGAGAGTAGTTTTTCCTAAATGGTTTTCAACTCTCCCTCCACATAAATGAGGGTACACTTACTTTAAATTCAACCTTCTTAATCCCTGACACATTAGTGGAATTAGTACATAGGCCTAGGTGTATAACCAACCAGAGAGGGTAGTAAGACACGGTGTACAAAAACACACTTCAAAATGAGGGGGAGTACGAAAGATCCGTAGGTCACCAAAAGGGCGAAACAGGGTGCTAATAGCTCTTAACTTGTGAACTAAAAGACAGACGACAATGTTTATTCAGATTATGCCATTCATTTGAATGGCGAAAAAATATCAAAACAAACCGCTCGATTTATTTAAGCGATAAATACAAATAATATGATCCAGTATACCAGTCGCACAGCCCTTAAATAAATAGCTCCATAGACATTTAATAGTAATATATATCCATAGGAAATACACTTTTATCATTATGTACATTGAAGTGTTTGTTTTTCTCTGCACTCACTACCCGTTTGGGTTATAAACATAAAATAAATTATGCTAATATGGTAAGGATGAGGAAGGTAATATTTAAGAGAAATATGCCTTCAGTACACCCGGCCGGGATTCGAACCCTGACAGCCCTGTTAATAGCAGAGTAGATAGAATAGTTTTTATCCACGTGGACATCGGCACAGGTTATTAGAAGTAGGATTAGCAGCAAGTCAATACCCGTACTGATGATCACGTGGTCTAAGACGTGAAGAGTGTATTAACTAGATACCCACCTCGGTGGTGTAATTAGCTAACGCGCTAATTTCTTGAGTTAAGCTGCCGAGGACGGGGAGATCAAGGTTCGAATCTCGCTCAGGTGAACTGGGGAGAAGGTTTCCTAAATAGTTTTCCACTCTCACTCCACGCAAATGCGGGTCCCCTTCATCTAAATTCTATCTTCTAAATTCCTAGCCCGTTAGCGTAACTAGTACTTAAGCGTATAATCCGAACGGGTAGTAAGACGTGGTATTATTAACTAGATCGTCGGTGAAAATGGTATCCCTTAATCTAAGGTATAAAAACACAGAATGAGGAGAAAGTATTTTAAATAAATACACCAGAATTAGACTGGACGGAGAGTTATTAAAACCATATCAAGGTGTATGAGCTCTATAATGCCTATAGAGTTATAATCCTGAGCAATGTAGTGGGAATTGTGGCAACCTCGACGAACCCGCGACGCTGATCGAGCGATCTAAGGCATTAGGCTCACGTTTAATTTGGTCGCCACTGACAGGGAGGTTAGGGTTCAAATACCTGTAGGATACACTAAAGTTGTTTATTTTTACAGACGAGAGTCGTCACTATATTTCTCAACCTCTCTCTACACGCCAATGCTTCCTCTAGTTTATACTATCTTGGTCATCCCTAGCGTTTAAATTAAACTGCTGATAGTCAGTGTGATAAACATACAAATTTAGTAAAAATTACTCTAAAAACCATGTGTATTGTAGGCCCTTTGGTGATTCGGATTTCACTATGAGAGCATCTGATGCTAGTAGCATATGTTAAAATTATCTAAAAACACAATATTAAATGACATTAAAATAAATAAGTAGACCATATAAATAAGCTGAAGGATTGTTTAGTTTATTAAATACTGTGAGTTTTGGTAAGTCTTCCACCTTAGCTCAGTTGGTAGCATGTCTGTCTACTGATCTAGGCGTCTCGGGTTCAATTCCTTGTATGATTGAAAAATGTATCATTACTGAAATGTGGGTTTCCTCCTTCACAGTGATAAAAAAAAAATTAAAGGCAGGGGAATGTTCTAGAATTAAGTTAGTTTATAAGCTGTGCACAGATATAATCAGTCGGTTCATAAAGTGCACGCTAAACACTTAAAATAAATTAAAAATTAAACGAGTGTCGTGAAAGTGATGAGTATTTGTACGGCATTATTATACAAATATAACATATATGTCCACATACGGTAAGACTTTGATAGAATATACATAATTTTTGCTATCAACAATGACAACGACCAGCTTCGGTGGCCAAATGGTCTGAGGCATTACTCTCACAATAGATTGGGCAGCCGATGACGGGGAAATCGGGGTTCGAATATAGATCAGGCCTACTGAGGGTCACTTTTTCTAAATGGTTATTTCCCTCTTCCTCCAAGCATATACGGGCACATTTCCTCTAAATTCAAACCTCCTCATACCCAACACATTAGCGTAATTAATACATAAGCGCTAAACCCAAACGAGTAGTAAGACACGCTGCTAAAAATAAATCAATCATTTTACTACACTGTTAGTATTATTTTATGGTTCATATCGAATGTTACAGTTTCAGCTCACATAAATTGATGAGTGAATATGTTACATAAGTTTTGATACCTTTTTTTAACTGAAAGATACGGTATTTTCAGCTAAAATCCTATTATATCTATTTACAGATTCACGCGTGCATTCTCATCCTTAAATATCTAAACTATCACCGTTGATTTCTACAGAAATTAAAATGTCCTCAACAACTCAAATGATCCATCAAATCCAATTTGTCTCAGGCAGCGCACACATGGCTCTCCAACATCCGTGGGAGCGATCACTTAGTCACGTAGTTTACCTGAGTAGCTCAAAGAGTACAGCTGGTTAAAGAGGGGACGGAGGGGAAATAAGGATGTTAACAACAAAGATTCTGAAGTGCCCGCCGCCGCGCCACGTGCAAGTCCAGAACGTGATCTAAAACAAAACAACGACCGACAAAGCCGCGTGAAACGAGAGGTGAATAATAGCCAGATGAGCGACGACATCTGGTCCCCAGGAGGTGAGAGCGTGGGGGCAATGGGTGACAAGGTACCACGGTTCCTATATCCTCGGAGACATGTGCCGGACTGGGGAGTTGTAAAATAGTAGTTCGAGTTTTATTACCAATATTGTGTTTTTTATTACCTTATTATGAAAGGTGTTGGGGCTGTGGTAGCGCGGACTAAACGTCAAGTTCTTATATTCCATGTTTGTCGGGGTGCGAATACCGGCTGGGTGTACTGAGGGTGTTTAAAAAAAAAGTTTATCAATCTTCTTTCAACTAAATTAGAGTACATTTACACTAAACCCAACCTCATGGTCTCCTAACCTATTAGTGCAATTAAATGCGGGTAGCCCGGAAGGGTGCTATAAGCAAAATGATAATTTTGGTCGCATTGAGACACCTCAATGTGTCAACCGAAATACAATACGCATGACTTGAACGCTGTGCTTAAAGTATCAGTCACATTATGCAGGCGCTATCCATGTTTCGAAGTTAACTTTCTCGTCGCAAATCTTTTTAACATTATACTTTGTCAAGTGGACCCAGTATTACCTATAATAATTGCAAGGATCACCTTATTTTGAAAATTAATTTATTCTTTGGGTCAGTTTAATAACATTTTACTATTTTTTTTTGTGTGTATATGTATATACATATATAAGGTACAGCTGTAGATCACATGTCTTAACGTATGAATATATGTAAGTAGTTTTTTGAACCGTCAGATACTGTTCTTAATGCTGTGTTTTTACTGAGAAGAGATTGACTGCAACTCTAGGGGTCGCTGATTTAATCCTAAGGAGTAACCAAAATTTGTTTTATGTATCTTGTTACTAAAATTCTTGATGATAAGAGGCATTCAGGGCCAAGTGTATTTATGGTTTTGATATGGCTGAGAGCTCTTAACAAATTGCTTCTCAATCTGTTCGTGCTCCGATTGGGAAAAAACAGAAGATTTGAAAGGCTACCACTGATATGTATATCAAATACAGGTAGAATTGAAGAGAAAATACAATTCCAAGCATTTGAATCCTAACAATCAATTAGCTTGATTATCGAAATTCAAAATCCAGACAAGACTGATCTAAACTGGATGGCTTTGTTTGCCTCGTGACGTAGGACTAGGTGTGAAATAAAATTGGCCTACTGCTTTGGTAGTTTGAATATTTTTACTACCATATTTAGGCCTATAGTGAAATTACGTTACAAGGGTAAGTTTGATAAATGTAAAAAATATAGCTTTGCCCCAACATCAAATGTATCCACATTATTTTATCGACGTCGATAATATCCTGGTTATTTATATACGCCACGTCTTACTACCCCTCCGTGCTATTCTTATTTACAATAATGGGGCTGATATGAGGAAGATAGTGAAAAATGATACCTGGACATGCCAATCGATCCCAGGACCTTTAGTTAAGTACGCCAATACTCTTAATACTACTGAGATTTCCAAGAAACCGCATACATCACAGACTGCCTTAAAATATGAGTGAAGAATGACCCTGGCGGCGGGGCGCCTCTTGGATAGCTCGGTGGTTATAGCATTGGCGTACAAAGTCCAATATCCCGGGTTCAACTCCCGTGTCTAGGTGCCATCTATTAATTTAAATACTCTATTTAGATGCAGCGACAACAATAGCTTGTGTTATATAGTTTACACTGCTGTGAGTAAAAATAATTACAATACGTATCTTCCAGCATAAAGATAAATATGTTGTAATCTCACTGAGCTCCGTTTGTATATTTGACTATAGGCATATATAGTTAATGGTTGTACGCTACATAATTTGACAAACCCATTTCATGCGCCGGTAGAAGGTAAAGATGGAATGTAAAAGGTTGAATGGTGTGTGGGGGGAGGGGGAACGAAGGTGATGAAGGTTGTTTTAAGTCACCGGGAGACATTGTTTTCACAATGGCAACACCAGTGTATATGTACCAGTATGAATGTATGTGTGTGTGTGTTTATACACAGAACGTGCACGAATACTTCATGACTTCATTAAGATAACCCTACAGCAAGGGAAGAGGCAGGCAGGCAGGCAACGGGTGTTTCCATTACCTCCTCACTCCTCCTGTTCGCCTTGTAATGGATTGGAACCTATTGTACATCTTAAATTAACTTTAAAATACCCCGAAGCAGGTTGTAAGGAAGGTAATTTATACCACGAGACGTGAGAGAGATAGAAAGATCGGGATGGTTAGGGAGCGAGAGGGGAGGGGAGGAGAAGGGGGAGGGGGTGTTGTTTCAGTATTCTGTTCTGTGTCTTTTGATGTTGCTGTTGTTTGCCTTGTATTTAAGAGGTAAGGTGTTTTCTTGGTAGGTCCAAAGAAGAAAGATGTTTAGGCGAAACAGTGAGATAAGTACAAAGCAATTCAAACAAGCTCTTTTTTTTTCCAGTTTCAACATCGTATAAATAAAATAGAATGTGTTATGTTTTAACGATATAGCTAGAAAATCAAGAACCTTTGAAAACTTAAACTTGGCATACGTATTTAGGGAAACCTGAAGGTGTGCACCTCAAGCATTTTATTTTTTAAAGTTATATTTTGAGCTTGCCGCCTAAAGCCACATGAATAACGTTAAACTCACTATCAATACGCAATGTTTAGTATCATATTTATTTGTTTTATGTTTAACTTGTATCATGACGGAAAAGTATATACATTTCAAATTCAAAAATATATCCCATAATAAAGTTCAGCCTAAAATGTAAAGAGAAACCACATTTCTGTTTTTTTGGTTGCTTTGTATTAACATTATTAGGTAAAAAAGTGTTTCTTTGTCAGTTAAAAATTACATAAGAAACGTTTCATATCTTTATTTAATTTTATCTTACATCTATATTGATAATGAAGTTTTCAGACAAAAATATAACTTCTCACAATAAAAGGTGACTACAACTTCAAACTAGCAAAGAACAAAATATATAAAATAGGATGTCTATTTGTGTGTAAGCGTTGTACCATCAAGATAATAAACCTTACATAAGTACTTGGGGACACCTGAGGGTATGTACAGTACCTTGGTTGCATTATTTTTTGTTTACGTTTACACATACTCCGAGATTTTCGCTTTGTACCACTTGACCACCAGTGCGGATAGCTGTAAAACCAAGAAACCTACATAGATAACATTTTGCACGACTATTTTTTCGGATACCGCAAAAATCAAGAAAAATATAAATCTGAAATTTGGTATTAAATACGTACTTTAGTAAATATTATAATCTGTACTTTGGAAGTATTTCGTATTATTTTACATATATTGCGGACCTTGCAAATAGCTAAAAAAAACTAATAAACCTAAAAATTTGTATGTCTTATATGCTGAACATACATGGGGAAAACTAAGGGCATGTAAATCAGGGTATTTCTTTCTACGTAAATCACGAATATGAAGACTTAAAAATAGCGTAATCAACGGTTTGGGAGGTTAAACAAGTTACCTGTTATTTTTTTACAATGAGGATGCTGTTTAATATAAAAGTGATTTTTTTTTGTCTAAATTTATCACCAAAGAGAAATCTCAACCTCAAATCCGAAGAAATTTCACACGCGCAACGCCGTGAGCCTGCAGCTACTACTACTACTACTACTACTACTACTACTAATAATAATAATAATAATAATAATAACACAAAATAGAAGCACAACACACCTGACACGCACTAGAAATTATATTTTAGATAGGAACAAAACTCATGGAACATAGAAACAAGAGGCCTGGTGAGACCATATGCCGCGGGTGGGTATTATACGAGCGGCTGAGCGGTAGTCGGTGACAGCTACAATAAAGCGTTAATTTCCCACATTTCATAGCGGTATTCTCATCCAGTTGCCGACATGAATTCATCTGATCAACTTTAGCAGCCGCTGTTTTTTAAGCGAGAATACTTTATTTAGGAGCTCTCGTGTGTTGTGTAGAGTTAAGAGGAAGTATAGAGTGAACCCTATCAATAGTTACAGTAGCCCCACGGTTTCTTTGGTGCTGACTGACAGCTGACGTCTTTGAAAAGTTACCAGACCCAATTATTTATCCCTACGCCGAACCATATGATCTGCAAAAACATGTGTTTAGCAGCTGTCACTTCTGACAGTCAAAATGTTGGTATATACCTAAATGTTGACTGTGAGAAGTCAGTTGTGAGTTGTCAGTCAGCACCAAAGAAGTCATGAAGCTACTGTAGTTAGTTACGAAGAGTACCCACCATCTCTCTCGTTATTGAAGAGAAGACGAGATCAGAAGACACATGCACGTCACCATTCATCAATTTTCTTTTCTAGCAAGATTTACTTTTTTGAAGACAAAATGTTTACTGACGACGTCTCGAACTGGACTGAAACCAAGGTGGCATCCAAAAATGTAATGTCTCGGACCTGCGGAGAGTGGTGGCGATCATCCAACCGCTCTCGTCTAATATAGCTGAGAAACGTATCTCCCCATATCAAACAAAACAAACAAAAACCTAACAGCTATGCTATGACGTTTAAAAAATAAATTAGGGGTGATTTGACACGAGGGCCGAATATTTTGAAGATAAAAAAAAACAAAACAATTGATATCCTCATCGATAAACACATGGAAAACGGTTTCAGTATTGTCTAGACTTTTCTGGTTTTACATAGACGGGGAGGTTGGTGTTCTCCCCTTAATGATTTTCAACAATTCCATGATAATCCGGATGTTTTTCCTTTGAATACTACCTTATTCATTACTTTACCATTAGTGTGAATATATGGATATCTCGGACGAATATACAAAAAATAAATTTAATAAACTTTAATCATGAGGTGAAAAATTCCATAGCTATTTACCATCCATTTCCAAACTTACGCTTCGCTCACAAGCTAGTTACTCGTATATAGGCCTATAGAGAGAGGTCAAGCTTGGTGGCTAGGGGTAAAGTGTTCACCCCAGAACCCGATTTTCATGGTTTCAAACCCAGACGAGGTCGACGGATTTTTCTTAAGTGATAAAAGTCCGTAGCACAACTTCCCTCGTAGGAGAAGTAAAGCCGTCGGTCTCATGTCGATTGTGTCATCCCTGGAAGGTATGTGAAAATAACTGTCCCAGCAAGATCGTTAAGACACTTTCGCGCTCGCTCTCAGAAATTCAGTATGAAAGACATCAGGGAACCATCAGACTTCCTGAACTCTCCTAGTACATGGGATTTCTACCAGATGGTGCAGGCAGCACTAACCAGCTGAAGGGCGGAGTGGATACCCAGCTCCTTATGGATATAAATCACATCAAACCAACCTTTGCGTTGTTGACTTAAGAAGTAATATACATTTATTTATATATCTAAGTATATGTATTATATAGGCCTATATATGTATTATATATATATATATATATATATATATTAGAGAAAGAGGATGGAGCTTGGTTCTTTTAAATAACTTAAGAAAGTATTGTTTTACTTTCTTTTGAAGAAGCGGAATAAAAACAAAAATTGAAAGACAGCCTTTTTAAAAAAAAAAATTATGCGTTTTTCTTGTCTTTCTCTCTCCCTCCCGTTTCTCGGGTAAGGTGAAACAGAAGATTCAATTTAGTTCCATGTTTGATGGCTGGAGGACAAGAAACTTACGTATTGATGAATAGATTTGCATACATTTCTTCTTCCATTGACTTGCTTCGTGCGCGCATCGCACCTTTCACACACATTTTTACACAGCTTCAATTTGTTGGCGTGGCGGGTGAGATCCTTTACTTTACTCTAATATTTAACGCTCATTTTCCCCCTTCTTTCCGCAGGGAGATTCATTACCTTGTTCCTGGTCGAGAGGCTAAAGATGTTAGGGGCCTAATTAAACCCGAAAAATTATTTTATTTTTTATTTTACGACTTTTATTCACGTTCTATTGGATTTTATTAACTTTTTTGTTTTTTAACATCGCATCTTACTACCCGTTTGGGCTATAAGCCAATGTACTAATTACGCTAATGTTTTAGGGATTAGTAAGGTTTAATTTAGAGTAAGTGCATACGAATTTGCGTAGAGGAAGCGTGGAAAATGTTTTTGGATAATACCCTTTTAGTGCACCCGACCGGTGTCAAACCCGAATCCCCACAGTTTCGGCAGTCTAGTCTATTACGAGAGTAATGCTTTAGATCATGCGGCCAAGGACGCGAGTTTTTATTTGTTGTATATTCCAATTTAAATATATTATTAGAGGAAATTGAGTAGCTACATTTTTGAAAAATCACCTTCAGTACACTTAGCCAGGATTCAAACCCTGGCCTCCCTGCCCTGCTCTTGTGTCTTTTTCATTTCATTAGCTTTAAGTTTTTTGTATCACTTTCTATCGACGCGTCTTTAAACCTCGACGATATTATTAATTTATTTCGTAGATTCATGCTTTCGATCAATACAGACTAAGATGATAATAAATTATTAGTTGTAGACATTAAAGGAATAAATAATAACACATTAATTTCTAAGCCTATTCGTACACCTAATCAAAAATTATATGAAATAGATATAAAAGTTACTGATGTAAGCATAATTAAAAATTTAATTTGTATAGGTTTTATTTGCATTACATATTGAATGTTATTTAAATCCATGTATAAGGTATAACACTTTTAAGAATGTGGGCTAAATCATCATAATAGTCTGATTTGATTTGCCAGTGACCGGGAGGTTGGGGTTCTAATCCCGGTAATATGTACTAAAGGGTTTTTTACTAAATGGTTTTCCATTCTCACATCACACAAATGCCTGTACATTTACGTCAAATTCTACCTTCTTAATATATTCCTCGTTACTGCGAGCATGCGAATAGTCCAGACGAGTAGTAAGACACGGTGAGAATTTTTTTTATTGTAAAACTAGCTTAATCTAGGATAGCGACCCCTAATACCAACACTGATAACTACACTGCCAGGAAATGTATTAACTATTGGAGCTACGGAGTGGACCTAGATACAATTATTCAATTAAATTGCAGGCAAAAGATACTGGGAATAAATAGTGGTCTCTTAGGCGAATTATCTGATCATTCAGCTGTACTTGGGCCTATATCCTACTAATGAAACGACCTAAGTGGAAGTGAAGCCCAATTGAATATTGTTTTGCCAATAATTAACCACGCATCACTTTGTTGATTTGAATGCGCACTCAGAATGTATTTAGAACTTACACACACACCCACACATGCATAAGAATGTATTTAGAACTTACACACACACCCACACATGCATATATATAAAATTATAAAATAGATTTATATATAAATATAATTACTGTACATAGTATAGTTAAGCGTATATATAATTATATAAGGCCTAATAGAATTATATATAAATATTATATAATAAAATTATATGTATTATAATAATGTAATACATACTATAGTAATATAATATGTATGTATTATAATACTATAATACATAATATAGTAATATAATATATTATAATAATATAATACATACTATAGTAATATAACTAAAACCAATTAGTAAAAATAATATAAATAAAATAAATTTTAACATCGTAATGCACCAAAATATTGAAAATAGCCACTACCATTGTGACGAAATCTACTCGTATTTCATCAGCTTTCATCTTGTCTAGTGGATAATCCCTAGAATAATTGTAGATGTCCACTACAATTATTCAATCCATCTACGGGGAAATAGTTGCTTGGAAGCAGCTCAAGATGACGACTAGCGCCGCCCACTTGGCGTTTTGAACTAGTTAGCTGGAAGAAAGTGTTGGCAACATGGTAGAGTAAATAGAAAGGCAGGATGTGTGGAGAATTCGGAAAAAATAAAATGCTGAAGGGTATTCGAACGCCAATTAATACGAGGTAAAGGCGGGAAGCATCTTTTTTTTTGTTCGCCGTGTATGTGCGAAGTAGGATTGAGACTACTATCAAGATGTGATTCCGACGTGTAAAAGCTATTTTCCAAGTGAAGTTTTGTAGCTTGGAATTTATTTTCTTGTGTTATTAAATTTGATATTTGTGAGTTATCGAGTCTCAAAAGAAACCCCTTTCATGTGTAAGTGTATCTCTTTTTTTTACTCGTGCATCTATCTTATTAATAAAAGCTTTTCCTATTTGCTGAACTTATCAGCCATGTTGGTCAAAAATATGTTTTTATAGTAATAAGTGTACGTTCACTTGGAGCAAGAACCCTGGCGTTAATGCTTAATTCTTAGTAGGTTTGCTAAATATATTTATATAACTTTTAAACTCCTTCCTCTTTTGAGCCTAAATGTAGAAATAGGCCAGATTATTGAATTTTAAAATCCTCATAGGCGGCTTCCGTTTTTATTATTGGACCCCCATACTTAGGCAGACAAAACAAACATAGTTAAATGTGCACGATCTGTGAATTTAATATAGAATAAGCCTCTTTTCATAATTAAGAGAATTATTGTTTTGTTTATATTCCTCGTGATTTTTATTGTTGTATAATTAATGTACATTTTGGGAAAATGAGTAATATTACTTTTTTTTAACACATGTGATGTTACTCAGGATCTTCCCATCGGTGCTACACAGATGAGACTTTGTTATCCGGTTCCCGAGTATTTCGTCCAGAAGGAAATGTAGGAAGGAGTTTGATGGCTACAACGATCCTGTGGGAGGAGATTCCGGATCCTCCCACAGTCCCACGAACAACCAAACCGGGTCAAGCCACGCAAGTTACACTGGCAGTTTCAATATAGACCTGTCCTTTATTTATGTGAATAAATCCATAAGGATACATCTCACCCCATTTTGGAATGATACCTAAGCAAGCTAGCGCCTTGGCGCCACACACCCCTGGACATCGTGGCCCAGAGCAGTTTCTAGGTCGGTACCTAAAAAGCTCCAACTCCCCACCCCTAGGGGTGGGATGATCCGGATCAGGCCGGATATCCAGGGAGGCGAGAATTAACTCCTCCTCCCCTTCCAGTCACTCACTGGTTGGACCGACACAAGGGACCACGTGCCTCCCACCTATCCAGGGTAGGGACCGGAGCTGTTTACTTCCGCTCACAGAAGCAACCTTGAGATCTCCACTGTTTCCCGTGTGTAGGGGAATGGGATTACACCCATTGCGCGTGGGAAAGTGATCTCTCACTCCCTGTGCGTTAGAGTGGAGGCGCCCAAGTTCCGGGTTAGCACCGGAGCTCTAAAACGGTTCACCGCACGAATGGTGAGGCCCGGGCCCATAGGCCCTGAACCCCAAGAGCCCGGGGTCAGCGGCCCAGAAATCCAGAAGCCCGGACCCGAACCACACCACGCTGCCAACGCCATCACTCGTCAGCTTTTAAACTCCCTGCCCCACAGAGTCTCCACCCATTTCTGGGCCGCCACCACGAGACAAGCTCGCGACGTGGGCTTGGGAGCCCAGCCCTGTGTACTACTTATATCGAAAGTAGTCTAACGGAGGCATACCAGTTCGCAGGGCCACCCCGAGCACCTGTAGACAACCGATGCAAGCATCTGTCTTTCTGGCACGAGAATCTTTGGAATCTTGACTCTCATGTTAGGCCACAACTGGCTCAACTAATGACTCTCTTGGACCCTCAACCTATGTAATTTAATAATTGACTGCTCGGCCGCCTCAGCGAGTAGTGCGGTCTGAATCCTGGGTTCATGCCTAAGCTTGTACTATATGTAGGGTATTTTTGTGTGTGTGTGTGCAAGAAGTTTACTGGAGGGCCTATGTCTATTCATATGTGTCTAGATATGTAAATACTCCTCTGTTGTGTTCTATTTTAATTATTTTTTTGCTTATGCCTATTCAGTTTTGTCCCTTTACTACACCTCGTTAGTTATCATAAACTCCAACCCACACCCAACTCATCCTGTAGCCGGCCGGGCATTTGTATCAATATTTCGGGAGAAATATAGTTACAGCATGAGTTCAATATATCTATATTTATCGGTATATAAGCCCATAGGCCTATACATATAGGGTGTAACTTAGTTAAATAATAGATATAGGCCTGTATGCCATGACTCACCAACTAACTTATAGCCAAGAAGCCATACTTTAAAAACCAAACATAATTATTCCGACTTAGGTGGTTTAAAGTTAGGAACAAAGGTTTACTGTATTCTACATATTTAACCAACCAAGACAGAAAACTCACGCCGTAGGTTGACACTTCTGCTTTGCATCTTGGTCTTGCTTTAGTTTTTCTTTATCGTCCATGATATATATAAAAAAGAAGAAGGTATGGTATAGGCCTGGAGGAGGGTGAGGAAAAAACAGACCAAGCAACCTTTCAGATACTTGGCGCGAAAATTCGAGTGTAATGTTTTTCAACACAAAATTACTTCCCCAAAGTTTCTTCTTTACAAAATGTATTAGTGACGGTAAAAATACACAACGGAAGTTTAGTCTTTAGGTTAAGGTGAATCAAGAAAATTTAGTCATTAATCTTCCCCATCAACTTGCCTAGAGGAGAGGGAAAAAAAAGGGAAGTATGTAAAATTATGAAAATGTTTTAGCATTTTCAAAACAAGTTTCACAAAAAATGCCCAGGAATTATTCTATGATGCATTAATAATTTATTTTATGCCTGTGGTTAATTAGACTGAGAACACAACATTTCGACTTCCCTTCAAACAATTATTAAAACTATAAGAGGTACCTTGCCACATCTATATTAGTAACATTATAGTCTCTTGATTATAATAATAAAATAAAATGCAATTTATATTTTTCTAGTGATTTTTTTCACCTCGTCTGGGCATATTTAACGAAACTAGTGGGGTAAGTATAATAAAAAGGATTTAAAGAAAATGTACCGCCATTTGCGTAGAGTGAGTGTTGTAAATAATTTAGTGGAATCCATCCTCAGTACGCCCAACCAAGATTCGAACTCCAACCTTTCCATCACCAGAAAAACAGACTAAACAAAAAAAAAAAGTATTTTTACTAAATTGTTTTTCCATTTTCCCTCCGCGCAAATGCGGGTTAACTTCTTCTAATTCAACCCTTCCCAATTCCTAAGCCATTAGCGTAATTAGTAGGCCTACTTAAAGCGTATAACCCGAACGGGTGGTAAGACGCGGTGCTAAATAATAAATAACAAAATAGTCACGTCCCCACCGATGAAATTGTGTTTTGCACTTTTATTAAGCGTTAGTTCCGATGTTGATTGTTTTTAGTGACATATACAAACTCGATTATATGACAACCACAACAACCAAACTCCAGATCATTATGGTCATTAATTATTATAGTCACTATGGCCATTAACGTAACACGTATTAAAAGGGATCAAAACAAAATTTTAGAATTATATTATTTTAATCCTGATAAATAATAAAACGCGAGACCCTAAAATGGATAAATAGACGTTCAACTAACTCAGAAAAGGTGTCCGCCAGTCTTTGTGTTAGTGTAATCACGAATATTGTATACATGCTTAACACAGCCTGAATAGTAAATACACCTTCTTGTCATAAGACGTGTCAGGTCACGATCAAGACCTGACCAAAGCATCATCACATTTTCGTTATAAGTTGGATTATTGAATATAAACGCGATATAACGTTATAATTTGTGTCACGTGATATTCCGTTATTAGTTTTGTTCTGAACATGTATGTGTGACCAAATAGATGATAAATGATACGATAAAAACCTTACATATTTTCTCATAGAATCTGTAATAAAATTTAAAAAATCTTATAGCCTATCAGTAAACTACTCTTCTAAATACTTATTTTTATTTATCATGTAAAACCGTACCAAGTCGAATATATATATTTTAAGCAAAATTATTGAAGTCAATTTCTAAAAAAAAATTCTAAAACCACCCTTAAATCACTTTTTCTGAGAGAAAAAGTATCTAATCCTATTCGTCATGTAAAACACTATCAAGACACCCATTTTGAACCAAATTATTAAATATATTTGTGAAAATTTTAGAATTTACAAAAATCAGTCATTAATAAACTACTCTAAATTTTAGGACTAGAATCAAAATCACTATTTAACCTCACGGTATGACCATATAACATCTAAATATTGAATTTAAATTAGATCGAACAACTCATTTCAACTGTACCCCCGCCCCCTCCTCCCCCCCTCAAGACGAAAGGAGGGTCAACAGACGAATGGTAAGACCGACCTTATTGAGTTATCGGGCATATAAAACACCAGAAATTTAAACTAACACCTACTTGATTGCCACTTGCGACGGAATAATACCACATAGCCCATTGATGGCTGAGACTATAAAGCTCTTTAGAATTAGGCTACAACGGTTCTTGAATACATAAATATTAACGCGCATGAAGTGAACTGTATTCTTTCCAATGAGCTGCATAGTCTCGACTCTGGATGGATGGGGACGGATTGAAATAATGCCAATGAACAAGACCATTGTTTGTTTGTGAGCCCACAATCTCTTAGGTGAACTGCCAGTTTAGTGCAAGGGGGACAAGACTGTCATTAGCATGGGATCAATTTTTCTACCTTTCTTCTAATACAAAATAATGCCGGGCCTCCACCGTGGTTCGGGTTCCACGTCAAACTGTAGGTCCTCCATTTCATCTCACAATCACCCTACCATTACACATTAGCGTAAGTGCGTATAACTCAAACGGATAGTAAGACGCGGTGTTAATAATAATAATAATAATAATAATAATAATAATAATAATAATAATAATTCTAATACAACAGATCACGCAGCGTTAGATATGCAATGTTGCCATAATTTCCCTTGACCTATCTTCCATCTTAATAATTGTGATTAAGAATATTTGGCAACAGCTGGCCGAGAGAGGGAAGATGACCTCACCTTCATATGCCATATAATTCCCACAGAGATTGTCACCAAGACGGCAGAGGACGGTTTGTTGATAAACACAAAGGTGGGAAGGAAAGGAGGTAGGTTTATAGAATATTCTAACAGCCTTGAGAGTTGCATGAGAGACAAACAAAGAAAAACCACTACAAATCATGACAAAAAATTACGTGTCTTTTAGAAACGAAAGTCATTGCTAGGTGATCTAACTATGGGGTATTGAGCAAGACCGAACTGATATAAATACCACTCCTAGACCAGTAGTCAAATACAGATAACCAATGTCGTGTTGTGAACGGTCGCCAGGGTAGGTAGAGTTGGTTTTATCTTCTCCTCGTGACTCAGCGGATCACTCATTGGTCAGATATAAACGGAAATGCATGCATATGTGAGTTTGGTTAAATGGAGCTCAAATGGGCGATAACATACCACAGGTACAGTTTTAACACGCTCTGCTTACCCTACATGGCACAATATTGCAGCAAACATGATACATATGTTATGTAATCTAAAACACTTACCTTTGATTACTACTGTATATTCCATTTACCCTGAAAGGTATCAGTCTTACCATTTTAGATTTAATAATAATAATAGTAGCGTATCTGGGCTACATTATTCGTAGCCCACTTCGTGGGAAGATTTGCCAGTACTAATGTACCGTTGTTCAAGGGAAGGCCGAATGTACTAATTGTACATCCTTTTCGTGGAGACTGGTGATGATGATAGTGAATATTAAGGTATGGACCCAATGAAGATCTTACTTAACCTAAAAGCCTAATTTACCAAACACTGGTGACCATGGTAATTATTCCCCTTTCGAGAAAAATCTTCCGGTACCAGCTGGGAATCGAGCCCGGGACCTTTAGGTCAGCAGCCAGGGGCTCTGACCACTACACCACAAGGCAGGCTATATTTTACTATGACCCTATCTTATAAGCTGCTATGCCATAGTGAAAGAGTGAGAGGTGAGATTGCTACCTTGCAGTGTAATTAAAGGGACCTTCGTTACGCCATTTCAGTCCGATTCAGAGACAAGTTTACGCTGTCCTGAACAAGGAGTGATTGCTAAGCAGGCGGGGTTTATATAAAAATAAACTATACAGTACACCACACAGTAGTTCTTCCGCTTTTATCTTAAAATATACATTTACTAAAAACTCGTAGGATTTGTGAAACGAAATAATAGGGCTATAGATTGTTGTAGAAACATTACACAAAGGATCATAAATGAAATAATATACACTGTTAATTACTTACTATATAGCATTACAAGCTATGAACATTGTTACAGAAAAATTGAGAAAAGAGAAATATCTTTGGCCAATAAAGAACATAAGAATCAAATTCATTTTCAAAGACCTAAATTCAAAAGTATATATATTTGCTTATTTATAGCTTAGAAATGGTTGGTTTTATAAAGATTTACTTCAAATATTTTTTTTTATCTTTAATTAATAATTTTACAATGATAAGTTATTTCATATCTCAAATTAAAAATAGTTGGGGAGAAATTATGAAAATTGGAAAATGTTCCCTATTTAAAGTAGCTTCGAAGTAATTTTCATAAGAAAATGAAAATTGCCAACTAAAATTTAATCAACATTGTTAGAGAGCTTTGATAAAATAGATTTTTCTTCTTTCAGCCCTTAAGTAAACTACCCTTGATTTTAGGGTTAGATATCTAATTCCAAAACCTCTCGGTGGGTGACCTTATGAAAAGTCTATATACAAAATTTTAGCCCAATCGGTAAAATATTTTAGGATCTAGACTGAGGCACAGACAGAAGGCATTACAAGAACAACTTTTTTGGTTTCATGGGGTCAGAAAGGTAGACATTATTTTTAAAAAAAATCTCAAGTTATTTTTTTTTACGAACACAATACTTTCCCTCCAAGGTGTCGAGAGAAAAAAAAAGGGTCTTATTACCAAACCTATTTCTATTTCCAGGTGACCATGGCGGCCACGTTAGCAAGGATCGCGGAGGAGGGAAAGGGACTATGAATGACTAGAAAAGAAAACAAACCACACGATGACGATCCATCTCAACCACAAGACAGGGCTATGGATCGAGTTTCTTCCTTGAGGTCCACGGAGCCAAACATAAGAAGAAACGCTGCGAGGGACAAACGTCCCAGCAAAGCCATTGTTTAAACAGCTGGCAACATTCCCTTCTCTTCCCTTTCGATCTTACCCCCACCACATCTCCACTCTTTTGCAATATTTTTACTATCTAAAAAAATATATCGAGGAACGGGGGAGATAAAAAAGAAGAAAGAAGGGGTGAAAGAAATAATCGACCTTCGGCCAAAAGAAAAATTCACCTTTTGTCGTTAATGAAAAAAAAAGACCTACCTGTTTTCTTAACCTTCCTTTTTTACCCTAGGAAACTCCACCTGCCCCACCCCTTTTTCATTTTTCTCTCTCTTGAGGATGAATAAAAACTTGCGAGGGGTCCTCGTCCCTCAAACTCCCCTTTCACTTGGAAATGAGTCAACACCCTCAGGGGGAAGCAAAGAAACGTTTCTTACCCTTCGACATCGATGAAATATTTAAAGGGAGATTCTAGGAATCACTAGCGGTCATTTCTCAAAATGGTCAAGTGATGTTGTGATGGACTCATTAATATGATGTCCACAACGGTTAGACAAATCTAAATAGTTGAAAATAAACACAATTATTATTTTCAGCTATTAAACCAGAGTCCCACCAATGAGATTGAACAACTCCAGCAATTTGAGGATGTGCGTGATTCTATTAATCAAACATACTAATGATAATAAAAGTTATGGAAACAAAAAGATCATGTTTACTAAATTATATCAGCTCTTTAATGTGGTCGAATTCGGTGGTCTTGGGGTAAATGCTCTCCTCAGGACACAATGTTTGTGGGTTCAAACTCAGCTGAGGTGCACGGATTTTCAATAAATGATAAAAACCATGTTCGATGGATTATATCAGCTATACACAATTTTTCAACCTGATTTTAATATCGTATTTATGAGGACATTTTTTTATATAAAATATATATGTATTATAATAAACAAAGCTATGCACCCTCCCCCCCCCCTCTTTAATTTCTAAAGAGTAAAGATTTGGTGCTATGGGGTGGGGGAGGAGAAAGGCTGGTTATCATATTTTTTCTAATCCCAGTAAAATATAAATAATAAGTATTTTAAAATCTATTAAGACTGGCAGTAGGCCTATTTACTTACCCTTGTTTTCCATGTGTCAATACTTGTCAAACCTATCCGGACTATGAGGTAGGGATGAAGAAGGTGGCATTGAGAGGAAGCGTGCACCCGTATTTGCGTTGAAGGTGAGTGGGAAACCAGATAGGAAAAATCCCTTTAAAAAACACCCAACAAAGATTATGAAACCAATCTTTGACGCGATCTTCCGTGTACCCATCTGTGTTGGTCTGACTAGGAAAGGAGTCCAAAGTTCGATCCCTACTGCTTTCAGGTAATTTTCTCACAATTTTTAACGCTGGTACGATTAGGGATGAGGAAGGTAGAAATGTATAGCTTATAAGGAAATGTACTCAAATTGGTGTGACGGTAGAATATAAAACAATTGAGGAAAAAATACCCTCAATACCAGTAATCTAACCCGGATCTTCCCGTTACCAGCAATCCATTTTAAAACGAAAGTGACGCGATAGGGCGCGTTTACAACAGCGCGACATTGTTGTCAGTACTTGGTCGAGTTCAGGAACCTGACAAGAAATGTAAAAGTTAACAGGCGAACTATTTGGAGGTATAAACTTCTTTAATTCCTCTTCCTGATGGTTTCTGTGTTTCCCCTTTTAATTTACGATAAAACTGTACCGTTAAACACGTCATTTTTTTTTCTTTACTTCGACGCTTTCAATATTTAATACTTTTGAAACCTTTTGCCATGCGTCTTGTTTCTGTTTATAAGTTTATAGGTCTCACATTTATCCGGCCAATAGCTGTACATTTATTTTAAAGTAGCTATACTTTCTCGAGTTAATTAAATAATGAAAAATAAGTATTAATCAAGAAATTGAGTTCACAAGACTAAAATCACAGCACGATTACAACCAATTGTCAGGAGGAGCCTCCAAACAAAAATACATCCCGATAACCATTTTGAAAACAACGTTACTCGTATATAATAATGTTAATACACCTGATTTCATTGCTGAGGGATCTGCATCCTTACTATTGAGCAACAGCGTTGTCATTCTTTTGTTTTCCGCGATCAGTCTTCCTTCGAATGTATATCAAATTTGGCAATGCTGGGCTGTCGTTGTTGCCAGTAATTGGTGCTTCTTCCTCCAGTACAGTCGTAAAGTTACAGTAGTCTGAGTCTCGTGTTCTTAATAAGTCGCTCAAAGACATTCATTAATAAATACATATTTTATTAGTACAAGTCGGTGACCTGGCGGTCTAGGGGTAAGGTGTCAGACTTCTGTGCTGGCGGCCGGGGTTCAATCCTCGGTCCTGGCACAGATTTATCTTATTACCGAACCCTTCCTTCACCTCTGACAAGACATTTTGTGAATGTGGGGAATGCCAGGCCTCCACCGTGGTTCGGATTCCACGTTAAACTGTAGGTCCTTCATTTCATCTCACCATCACCCTACCATACATAACACATTAGCGTAAGTGCGTATAACCCGAACGGGTAGTAAGACGCGGTGCTAGTAATAATAATAATAATAATAATAATAATGTGTGTATATTAATTATGAGAAAAAAATCTTTATACATAAAATAGTTTAAGCATAATTACGTGGGGAGTAGAGAAACATTAATATACTTCAATCTTGAAAAAAATGAAAAAAATAATACGTTTGTGGAAATAGTTTATGTTTCTAGAAAAGGCTGTACACCAATAGGAAATGTGTTTGTCTGTCAATTGAACCCCCCCCCATCCTCCCCATGCAGCATTTACTTCTCAACAAACTAAAGCTTGAAGGTTTGGCAACCGGTAACAGAGAGAGAGCGAAGATAAATCTTTTCTCCATAAGACCTGCAATTCCCTCAGCTATGAAATTAGGTGTAACATGTTTTCCAATGTTTCTTTGATGTTTACCGCTCATTGGTGGCAATTTTTTTGTTGTTGTTAACATTTATGACTGCCTTTTCACGTTTTTGTTGACAACATGTTTTGTCACGCGTGTTGCCAACAATGGACCACCGGTCTAAACGCGCCTTTAGACTATCTAGGCACGAGTCTGTGTTCTACTTTGTTTTTTCTCGATTTATTTAAACAGAAATATTAATTTAACTCTTTGAAATTCCTTTTCTTCATTCTGTTTCTCAAGGTTGGACAACGTTCGTCAGAAATAGCTTTAGAAAGTAAAACTAAACTAGGGAAAGCAATAATAATAATATGTCACTATTGAGAGGCAGTAGAAGAAACTAGTATCTCGAATGGCTCCAGATCTATGATCACTGGGACTAAAAAGGGAAGGAAGGAATCACCTAAAGGACATATGACCCACTTCCTGGGTGTCCTGCGTTAAAAGAATGGTAGAAAGGAAATAAAAAAGGTTTTCTCCCGCTACACCGTATCACTTTCGTTTTACTTTCACTAAATTGTTTTCTTCTCTTCACGATGGTAACACCTACCTCCTCCCCCCGCATTCTCCTCTTCCCCCTTTCCACAAACTTTTATTTTCTCAAAAGTTTTCACGGCTCTTTAAAAGTTAAGAAGATCTCAAGTAAAATAAGAAGAAAATTGAATCGATTAGATATGTGGAAAAGATTGTGTGTTTGTTAATACAGCAAAAAAAATCCAATTGCAATATTTTATTTTGCTTTTGTTGCCTCTATTTAAATAGAAAACAAACCGTTCTCGAAGATTGTCCAAAAAAAAGTTAAGAAAAAATAGCATGTATATATGATTTTTTTAAAGAGTATTAGCTACAGTGATAGCCAAACTTTTATTTGAAGAAACTATATATTTAAAAAAAACCACTAAGGCCAAAGAGAATAATACACTTATTATTAATTATGATTACTCCATTGACAATATTTTATCAGTAATTTAATTTTAAATATCTTTTTATAGCTCTTCGTAAACAAAGATAGGCCCTATATATTTATTGGAAAATATTTTATTGTTAATCATTTAGATGTTTAAAATAAAAATAATACTCACATGTTTGTAAAAATATTTCAATACACACGCACATGAATATCTTCATTTTTAGATCAACTCCGATTTTCTGTAATATTGCTAAAGTTATAATGAAGCAAAATGTAAGTCTAAATGCAAAACTAAATTAATCTAATGTTTAAAACCGCAGCAACGGAAATGAAGATAAATACGATTTTATTTGCTAATTATGGGTAGGTTGGGGTTCAAATCCTTACTGGGAATACTGAGAATGTTTCTTTATTTAATAGGGTTTCACTTTACCCCCACGCAAATGCGGGTATATTTACTCAGAATTATAGGCCTAGCTTTATTCATCCATACCAAACTGGACAGGTGGACCAAACGGGTAATAAAGCGCGTAGCACACAAAAAATAAATAATGATTAAACTATTTTTATAAAAACTATGTTTATCGTGTTCATTTGAAGCTTCCATTTCGATTTGTAACATTTATCAGATAGGCTGAATATTTAATTTTTCAAGCATAATCATAAGATAGGGCAAGAAACAAAATTTCTAGAAACATGTTAGGGTTGGATCTTGAAGCATGTTTAGTACTACTACTACTACTACTACTACTACTACTACTACTACTACTACTACTAATAATAATAATAATAATAATAATAATAATAATAAATAAACTTAAGGAAGCTTCTATTCATGTCTGCATACATTAAATATTGTTTAATGCATTACAAATTAGTAAAATATATGCATTAAATATTATTTAATGATTGGATGGATATTATTTAGTTCTTGGGTAGATAGTGGTCCATAATTTGTTTTTCTAAACAAAAGATTATTTACGGTACAAAAATCATTAATAGTAGTTTAATTGATCGATAAGATATTATATTAGACATGGGCTTAGTTAAGTCGCTATACAACATCAAACAGTTCGACGATCTTTATTTTGACAAGGTGAACTTGTTGAAGAATATAAACATATAATAATAAAACATATTAGTTTGAACAAAAAATTACAAAAAAAAAAACTTCTCATAAAGAATTAGTACACTTTTAAATCCAACAAAAACGACATGTTTCTATTAAAAAGAAAAGTCATTGTGTCATTCTCTATCTGCCAAAAAACTAACTCTCTAACCAATCACATTCTTTGAGCTTAATTTCACCCCTTGAAACCCTCCCTCTCCTCCAGTTTTTGTGGGGAAAATCCAAACAGTGGTGGTAAGATAAGGAGGAAGAGTGAAGGGTTGCCGAGAGGGTAGAAAAGGGGGTGCGGGGAATCCCGCGTCTCTCGAATGACAGACAGCGCCATGAAAACGTTTCGTTCGTCTGTCCAACTATTAATTCCCCTCCCTTGTTCCCTTCCGTCTTTCTCCTGACAATTTTGAACCAATCCACCCTGTGGCCCTATTATTGTCTTGTCTTTCGCTATCATCCCTTTGCTCCCATTGTGAACCGTACCTAGCGACTTCTTCTACCCTCTTTATTTTTTCTACTCCTAGCTCTTACTTGACACAGTCTCTCCCATCTTTATTTGGGGAGGAGCGGGGTCACTTTTTGACGGAAGAGTGACACATCTTCGTTAGGTTGGCAGCGCTCGCTATTGACTGCCAGCCAACTTTAGTCCGCTCCCGTGGCTCACTACCTTTCCTGGTTGTACGCATCTTTTGGGGATATAATTTAGAGTAAATGTATTCACGTGGAAGGAAAGTGAGAAATCAATTAGGAATAAAACCTTCAAAACACCCGATATGGATTCAAACTCCGACTTCCTTGACACCAGCAGGCATTTAGTCCACGCGTTTATCGATACGGATCGCTCCGAGCTTGTGTAGGCCTAACCTTTTTTGTCAATTTATGATTGTGAACATTACTTGATCTACTTTTATTTATCCATAAATTAGCTCACATTAATTTTGACAGCTGTAGTCCAAATATTTCTCAATTGTTAACAAACATTAACCCTGTAGTGTGACTGGGACTCGAATCCCTGGTGATATTGGGGTCCATTTTACATGCCATGTATACTAATGTGGATTTTACATTCTATATCATCACTGATGTGGGTGCACTTCTTCTTAGATAGCCCGCCCATCACTATACCTTAAATTAAATCGTAGCTAACCCGTGTGATGTACTTATTTCCCTACAAGTATGAGTAACAAAAAAAAGTGTGAAAGTATCTTATAAGGGTTCAATAGCTGATGCAAACGGTTTAATAAATGATGGATGGAGTATATGTCCCCAAATACAAATAGTTTACCGTTAGGTTCTGTCCACACAGAGAGGGAAACAAAGACACCGTCAGAGCTAGCCAGGCCTGCGGTTAAAACACCTGACATGAACTGGACCACATACACACCAACACACACACCTACCCAAGGCTGGGATTCTTTTATGACCTCCTGTACTGGAGATTATTTTCAATTATATGTTTTCTCATTCTCTCTGTAAGCGAATGTTGCTGCAGTTGCTTAAAATTTGTCTTCTTCTCTTATAGTTGAATAACTCGCTATAGGCCAGTGCTTATATTAAAGTGTATGAAAACTATTAACTGAATAAAAGGGGCAGGTGAGTATGTATTTGGTTTATTTTAAACTAAAAGATTAAACAGCAATAAAACTTTGAAAAATAACGTCTGAAAACTTATAAAACCTTTTATGAAATTAAATGTTTTTAATTTGATAAAATTCTTTAGAAATAAATGAGCTAATTCCGTTAGATTAAAAAAAGGAAGATTCTATATAAAAAATAAGCAAAATCAATTCCATGTACTGTTGGCGAAGATACGCAGGCACATTGGAACATGGATTAGTTTGGATATTTAACTAATGAATATTTAGAAATAATGGACTGGATAAAGTAATCTTTAAGATTTTTGGTGACGTAAATCATGTGTTTGGATAGTGTGCATTGGATATCCCAATAAAAGAGGTTAATAATTTTTTTGTGATAGTGAAAAAAATATTAATACAGACTACATATTAATGTTTTTTTAATTGAAGGGAGGATGTCGGGAACGCGGATTAAGGTAAGCGTTTTTGCAGTTTTTAAAGAAATACTTTTTTTGACCAATATAAATAAAATATTGCTCCAGAACAAACATAGAGTTTAATTTTCTTCACACGGTGATATACACATTATTTTGTTGAATATCTCTCATGAGCATAGCGGCATTAGATGACAAACTTTTTAAATAGAGAGAAAAAGTTGTCATCATTAAATTCAAGGAAACGCTTGACATAATATATGTCAATAATGTCAATATGTCATTATATTAAAAACTGTTGAGGTCACAATGTAAATAAAACTAAACTTTATGTTTTTACTGGCGAATTATTTGATTTATTTTGACAATTTAAAAAAAAAATCTATAATAAAACTACAAAAATACTGCCCCTACTTCACGTTCCCTACACTCCCACCTTAATGATACACGCATGCGTCACTATCATAATAGAATAAATTCTCGATGACGGGGAGATACAAGTTCGTTTCCGGTCAGATGCATTCAGAGTGGTTTTTCCCTAAATGGAGTCCCACTCCCTATACACGCAAATGCGAGTACACGCCCTCTAAATTCAACCTTACTCCTCCCTAACCTATTAGCATAATTAGTACATAGGCGCATAACCCGAACGGATAATAAGAGACGATACTAAAAACAATAACAGAATTAAAATTAAAGTGGCAGTTGCAGATTATTTGACTTCAAGTATGAGTGCATAGGCATTATTTTAGTATATTTTATAAATAAGAAAATGTGTTCCTTCCTATCTGAACTTGACGGTAAGTTTGTGTCGGAGAGGTTCTCACAAGTATTCACGTGGTTTAATCCGTGAATCTCGCAATAAACAGAATTTCCTTCGCGAAGTTCGAATATCAGCCCGGTGGTACGAAGGGGGTGGTTTTCTAGACGTGATTTAAAAGATTGTTTTTTTAGAACCTCTTAACAAGCATTCGGGTTGTACGCCTTAAAATATAGTATTAGAGTCAACCATTAAATAACCCATTTGTTAAAACGTATAGGTCTAAGTTAAAAACAAAACGAAAATAAAACTGTTTCTGTCATAATATGAATTGAAGGAATATGAACCAAATATCAGTGAGTTGAATCTTGTTCCCGAATGACATTCCACTTCCTATTCTTCGAGGGTAAGATAGAGAGAAAAAAGGGGGATGAGTAGGGGTGTAGTATTTCGACAATACTACATTATAGTGCACTTCCTGTGGCGTCTACACAATCCCTATAAGAAATAAAATGACATAAAATAAAAATAAAAATCGCATATAAAACCCCCCGACAGATAGGTAACTTACAGCTAAACCATCCCCCTTGGCAGCTTTCTGTCTCAACTATTAACCCCCTCCCCCCTCCCCCCAATTCCACGTACCCTCTATCGATGGGAGATGCGTCGTTTTTCACACAGACGATTCATTTCTTGAACTGTGCTATTTTTTTATTTATTTTTAAAAAAGGGTATCCCCCTTCCATCTTCATCCTTCCCTGTGGATCCCTTCCCACATCCAGTTTTACGTATATAAGAAAGTCAGTTATACAGCATTCTTTTTATGAAAAGTCTTAAAAGAAAATGACTCAAAGTCTGTAAGAAGAAAATAGCGCATAGCGTTGGAGCAATTCAGATGCTGTGTGTGTATTATATACAAGAAACGGAAAACTGTCAGACAGGTTCGTCTCTAAAGAAAAAAAAAAGGGGGGGGGGTAAGACAACGAAAGAAAGAGCGAGTAAAGGGTGTAGAAGACAAAAACAATAATGTTGAATAAAGATAAAGCAAAGAGAAAGGGAAAGGCAAGCTATGGTATAACCACTCGTCCGTAGTCTTTGGAGTTTTGTAATTTGTACTCTTGATGTTTTCACTTTAAAAAAAAATTTCATACAAAATAATATAAGAAAAGAGAAGTGGAATAATAAAAACAACAAAAATACTATTAGTAAAGACGAGATAAATTAATAAAAAAAAAGTTTTTGAACTGCGGCCTGAGTGACTAGAAGACAAATTATTACATAAAAAGTTAAATACCGACAGCACAATTTTAACAAGTCTACCCTGTTTTCCCATTTTTACCCAGTATTTTGTCTTTCCACTCATTTCACGCCACTAGGTCAATATTGTCAGAATCCTTTCTATTTTTTTTGCCTACCTCCCTTTTTATATCAACACTTCATATTTTAACGATTGGACTTTTCAAAAAAGAATAATGTATCCAGCATTTCATGCAAATTACTGTTATGAACCTAGCACGTAAAATAGTTGCGACGTGGATGAAACGACTTGCCAAATCAAGTGGCTCTCGACCATCAATATGAAATAGAGAAAACTTATTTCCAGGAAACATAAGATTCTAGACATTTTTCATTCACTTTAACAAACAAATTATGACTCAACCTTTTTGTTTGTTTGTAACGAGTGGGGTTAGCTTCACGTTAAGTGTGTGTGTGTGTGTATGAGAGAGAGAGAGAGAGAGAGAGAGAGAGGGAATCAGATCAATGGTTATGCAGTCTAAGGCGACAGGGTCTAAAATAGTATAGATTGTTGTCAATGAGGAGGTCAAAACTAAAATTTTAGGTGGTGCACTGGAGGGTTGGTGGTGTAGAGGGGGTCGTTAATCACGGTGGTTTTCCCATCCCATAATCACGCTAATTCGGCTGCATTTTCTCAAACTTTGAATAATCATCCATGCGGCTATATGACCTCTAGGGTTAAAACGCATAAACCAAAACAAAAGTGTGTGTGACTGATTATATCTTCTGCAAATGTAGTTAAATATTGCTTAAAACTGAGATCTAAGCAGCTACCAAATTACGCACAAGTTTTTAAGATAGTTTCTTCCTTTACCAATAGTTGCCATTTTAGTTGCTCTTTCACATGGTGGACTTATACTGACTGCACTGTTGAATTATAAACAAAAAACATCGCCCCTGTGCTCTGGGCATTAGATATCAATGATTTATTATTATTATTATTATTATTATTAGCACCGCGTCTTACTACCCGTTCGGGTTATACGCACTTACTCTAATGTGTAATGGTAGGGTGATTGTGAGATGAAATGGAGGACCTACAGTTCAACGTGGAATCCGAACCACGGTGGAGGCCTGGCATTCCCCACATTCACAAGCTGTCTTGTCAGAGGTGAAGGAAGGGTTTGGTAATCAGAAAAATCTGTGCTATGACCGAGGATTGAACCCCGGCTGCCAGCACAGAAGTCTGACACCTTACCTCTAGACCGCCAGGTCACCATCAATGATTTAAATCTTAACAATAACTTTCGAAAGAACACAATGTCTCAGTTTTTTTTAAGGCTAATTAATAATTTTAGAGATAATTGTTTGGTTCCTGTCATAATACCACCTAAAATGTTTTAATATTTGTTTCGCGAAGGCGATAATTTCTAAAGATGTGCTTAGATTGACAACTACTGAAGAAATGATTCGGTTGACGATATCTATAGCTCTATATATATGTAGGTTTGCAATCCCTGAAACCATGTTAGGGCTGAATGAAGAGGTGTATTACCTGATTTGGCGGCCACATGGACTTAGGCGTTAGACTAGACTGCCGATTGCAGGGAGATCGGGGCTCGACTCCCTTTGTGATGTACTGAGGATGGTTTTTCCAAAATGGTTTTCTACTTACCCCTACGCAAATGTGGGTATACTTCCCTTAAATACAACCCTTCTCATCCCTGATAACTCATTTGTGTAATCAGTACATATGCATATAACCTGAACAGGTAAGTTAGTAAGTCAGTGGTAAAAAAAAAGAAAAATGTATTTAATTGTGCTGCTGTCCTAACTAATAACGTTTAGTACGATTTGCCCATGACAGAAAGATTGGGGTTTGAATCTCAACCTGATATACTAAGATTTTTACTTTCTAAATGATTTTTCAACTATCATCCTCACAAATACTAGTGCATTTATTCTAAAATCTACCTTAATTTCCTCAATCTTAATAGTGGAATTCACCCTCTTGTTGGCCGAATGGTCTAAGCAGGCGTCACATTATTAATAGATGTCAGCAGGGAGATGGAGGTTTAAATCCCGGTCGGGTGTATTAAAGGTGAATTTTTCCTAAGTGATTGTCCACTCTCCTTCCAAGCGAACTTTCTCTAAATCCAACCTTCCGCATCCCAAACTCATTAGTGTAACTAGCACATAAGCGTATAACCTGAACGGTTGGTAAGACGCTGTGCTAGAAAAATAATAATAGTGGAATTAAATTAAGATATTCCAAACGGGTGGAAAGATGCAATAAAACAAATTGAGATAATTTCTTGTGTGAGAGGTAAAAGTAGAGTAGTTTTTAAATTTATTTTAGTGTATATTAAATTTGAAAATTAAATAACTATGTGCCGTATCCATAACTATCGTTTGTAATCTTTGTAATATTTCTGTCAACTATAAGAACCTCAACATTTCCTTTTTGTTTGGAGAATAGATTGCGACTCTCTCTCACACACAATAGACAGACAAGTTTATGTGAGATAAGGTTGTTTGGTCAAAGATAGAAAGATGTAAACTAGAGCCTAATAATTAATTACCATGTTGCCGGCTCATTTCTTTCTCTCCCCGCCTGAAGGGCGTCTTCCTGGGTTGACGCGAGGCGCCGGAGTAGGATAACATCCGTCACGGCAACGTCACGACGCCACAGATGTATCTAGACGCTCCCTTTTCCCTATTTTCTACGGTCTAATAGTCCAGAGAGCGAGTACCGAGTGGGGCAATGGGTTTGTCACATTGTGGAGATTGTTGCATTAAACAAACAAGAAAGGCCATCACGCGAGAAGCCTCAATTATTTTTAAAAGGTTAAGTTAAATTTCATTTAAGATCGTATTGATGGTAAGAAATACAAATACAATGTAGAAATGTTCTTTATTACAAATGACGGTGGTAACGCAGTCTAAGGTGTCGTGATTACATTATTCTGGATCACTGTTACACATGTTACTTCCATTTCGGTTTTCTTATTCGCTCTCCACAAGATTACGGGTGCATTTTCTTTAACAGTCCTGTGTTGAAAGTGACGATTCTAAATCTATAAATATATATGTATATTCTTCAAGGGACTAGCCTTTTAGGGCCTAAGAATGATCAAAAAAGACAATCAAAATTCAAAAAAATTACCTTAAATTTACAAAATTAAAACAAAAAAATTTGTAATGAGTTCCCACGACCAAATCAAACACGCGTTTTATAAATATAAACTAAAAAATGTAGCCTAATTGCAATACAAATCTTTTTACAACTAAGCTCTTGAATTCTGATACATTTGATAATTTATTCTCAAATAGCTGCTTCAGAAGTAATAATTATCCCCTCCCAACGAAACCCCTTCCAGTTTATTTTTAATTGCCTCACCAGTAATGTGGATTTTACAACTAGCCATGTAACGAGTGAATAAAGTTAAGTTGAAGCTTATATTTATCTACTCATTTCAACAAATGTGTGTTATATAAATATAGTTCGTGTGTCAGTATATTAGTATGTATCAGTTTTTTGATTTACAACTGTATACAAATTTGTATGATTAATTAAATTTTAAAAGAATATATTGTTAAATTTAGGCGACCCCCTCTCTCCAGTGTGGGAGCGGTGAGGTGGGTGGGTTTGGGGCTGTTTGAAGTCTAGAGCCCGTGGGTACCCCATTCAAAGGGCGACTCTTTAGCCCCAGAGGTTCCGGAGATACGTCTGGGGGGGATGAGTTGGGTGGGGTTGGGAGTGTTTGAAGCCTATCACCCGTGGGTACCCCATCCGAAGGGTGATTCCCTAGTCTCAGCGATTTCGGATATACGTATGTGGGTTCTAGGGGGGAGGTGGGTTGGAGTTGGTGTTTTAGGTTAAGCGATATAAGTAATTTTAATTAACCCATCATGTTAACCGAACGTCTGATCTATGACCATGTGAAATTTCAACTCAATCGGTAAAGTTGTTTTTGGGTGAAAGGGCAAATTAGATATGTAGCACATGACACAATGACAAAGTGATGACTTCATAGTATAGTAGTAGATTTGGTTAAAACACCCGTATCGGTGGTCGTATCGTCTAACATGTAGCTATTGTCTCTCACTCTTATGCCTAGTACGCACATGAAAACATTGTTTGTAAACATGTTTATCTTGTTTACAAAATGTTTTCTTTGTGTTTTACAACTAGGAAAAAATGTTTCTCGTCATCAATTGCAAATGGGTTACAAGAAACATTGTTTGCGTGTTTGCCAACAATCAACATTGTTGACAACAAACAACGTTGACCAGGACAGTCATTAAATATCCTGGATCCAACCATTTGTAAAAAGAACTTCACAATCTTTAGTGGATAGTGAAAGTTATGTTCCGAAAACCATTGCCGTCTTAGAGTTTCAGTTATGTCAGAAACTTATTTGCAAATTATGAACCATTTTGAAGCACTGAATGAACCCACCACCGTTTTCTTACTCTCTGTTTTCTTGAACAGTTCATACTAGGTACAAAGCACAAACCATAGCAGCATCCTCGGCAGACATTTTGTACTCAACTGAACTCTGGACGGGAAACAATATTTCGTCATTGAAGTCTGGACGCTAAGTAATGTTTGTTTAACTGTTTGCAAACAGCATGTTTCCCATGTTTGGAAGCTGTTTCTCATGTTTTCAAACAGTATTTTTCCCATTTTTGGAAGCTGTTTCTCATGTTTGCAAACAGTATGTTTCCCATGTTTGGAAGCTGTTTCTTATGTTTGCAAACAGTATATCTCCCATGTTTGGAAGCTGTTTCTCGTGTTTGCAAACAATATGTTCCCCATGTTTTTGGAGTAACAAGAAACGTTTCGTAAACATTGAGAAACAATGTTTCCAAGTACGTTCTAGGATTTAGGCTGGAGTGCCAGTTACGGAGAGATCGGTGTTTAAATCAAGGTTAAGTGTAGGCCTACTGAGGGTGTTTTTTTAACATGCTTTCCAACTATACCTGAGTGAAAATTTGAGTGCATTATTTCTAAAATTCTACCTCCTTATCACTATTCCATTAGCATAATTAATATATATGTGTGTGTAACCTAAACGGGTACTAAGAAACGGTGAAAAATATTTTTAGTAGAATTTGTCAGCAGAACGAACGATTAATCTTAATTTAAGATTCATTTTTGTTTTTTAGTTTGAATTATTGTAAATATGGAACTATCTCTAGACGAATGGTGATTATTTAGATTCATGGGTGTTACAAACGCAAACACGTGCGAGATGATACGTTTTCTCGCAAAACTTGAGGATTTAGACTAATCTAATATTTAATGAGTAATTAATAAGTAGTAATGAAATTTGAAATTTGCTTTTCATAACAGGGGGATCTGAGGGTAGGGATAGGGGTAACTACCGAACAAGAGTAGGTTCACGAAGGAAAACGGAAAAAGAGCGAATGTTTGTTTTGAAGTAAGTGGTTTCTAACAAATATTGACGTTTGTAAGACGAGAATCGAAGCGCAAGTAGACGTATGTAATGAATTCCGGACACTTTCTTTCGTGACTTAGGTGGCACGTAATCATAATTAATATTCAAGATTTTTAGAAATTTACATTGATTATATTTGACATGAATGGAAATATTGTTTTGACCATCCTCGGTGGCCGCATGGTTAAAGGAATCACTTTCGTAGTAGACTGGACTGCCGATGACGGGGAGATTGAGGTTCGAATCCCGGTTAAGTGTACTGAGGGAGTTTTTCCTAAATGGTTTTCTACTCTTCTCCCACGCAAATTCGGGTAAGTTTCCTCTAAATTTAAACTTCCTAATAATTAAGAAATTCGCGTAATTAGTACATGAATACAACCCAAACGAGTAAAGGGACGCGGTGCTAAATTTTATTTTATTGTTTTCATCTAATAAGTAGATCTTCATAAATGTATTAATGTTTTGATAAAAACTTAGTTGAATTTGTGTTATTCCAAAAATATTAATAAATACTTCATGTGAATAAAAAAATTTAGAACAAAAGGATTTTTAATTAATTTTTTCGCTTTTTAGAATACTAAAGTAAATGACCGTGGCAGCTAATATAATATATTTAAAAAAAACATGTTCATATTTACAAATGATACAAACACAAAAAGCAGTATAATTTATTTATTCAACCTAAGCTAGCTTATAATTTAGACCTCCACTAAACACATAACTAAATATAAAGACAATACTATTAATATAAATAATTAAACTACTCACATCGGTGAGCACGTGTCAATCTCACTGGTTTGCTAGTGACGTGTAGGTCTGGGTTCGAATATAGACTGGGTGTACTTAATATATATTTTTTAAATTTTTTTCACACCATTCCTCTACGTAAATACAGGTACAGTACATTTCTTTGAAATTCTTCATTCAGTCATCCCTCATTCTAGTAGTTAAATATGAACAGCCCATACAAGTAGTAAGACAAAGTGAAAAAAAAAATATTCCTGTTTTTAATCGAAGAATTGATGGAACAGAAAACAAATCAGACCCTTCCCTAATTCTTGGTCATTATTATTTCGGCGAGAAAAATGAAACGTGTCAGCCATCATATACTCAGCCTGTAATGCGTTATTCATTAACAAACCAATTATATTATCATCATTCACTCGGCTAATAATGCTTTATTTTATTAACAAACCAATAAATTAAGTGATCATGATGCACTCAGCTAATAAGAGGCTTGTCATTAACAGAACAGTAAAAAATATCATCATTCATTCATGCTAGTCATTAACAAAAAAAAACACAACGGAAACTTAATAAGGGTATTTTCATTTTTCGAGATAAATTTCCTTCTACCTTAATCTGTTCTATGGTCAAGTTTATGTTCTAGCTTAGGTCCATCAATTTATTTTTTCTACATTTATTCATGTGTGGAGTCGAGAATCCAATACGCAATATTCAATCTAATCCCTATAAAAACCTTGACCCGTACTCCACCAACTCCTACTCATCACTATACGAATAAAAATATTCGAGGTGGAGGGGGAAAGACGTATGATGATTTACTAAAGGAAAAGAGGGAGGGGTGACTATAGATCCCCTCCCCCCACAATCTCCTTGAGTGTCGTAAAGTATGGACAGCTACAGCACCACTCATAATACTATATATACGTGCAGTCGTAACTCCAGGACGTCGTAAACATGGAGGTGAGGATAACTTTCCTTGGTACAGTTTCATACAAAAGTTTCAAGTATTATAGGCAAACAGTACTATTTTTTTTGTGTGATATATTTCAGAAAAGAGGCTATTATGTTTGTAGCGATTGTTTAACGGGTGCTTAGGAAAGGTTCCCATGTAGTTCTGAATCTCTCTTATACCCAAATATTTCCATACAGCGGGATTTTTTGGGGGGGTGGAGGGAGAGAGGGGGGAAAGTGAGATTTAAATCAGGGTCTCTTAGAGGTAGATAGATGATTGACAGAAGAAGAAGAATCCTGAAGATCAAATATTTTGACAAATGTCATCAATGTTGATGCTAATTTTTATATTTTACTTGTAACGTTTAAACAACGTTAACATTTTTTTTTATCTAAGAACCTGTTTCAGTTGTCGAAAGTTCTAACAGTATAACTAAATTCTATTAATGATTTACCCTCCCTCCAAGAAAACGTGAGTATTCCTCTAAAGTCAACCTTCTTCATCACCAACAAATTAGCTTTATTAGTACATATGCAATCCCCAACTCCAAGGAAATATTATTTATAAAATTTTAGTTTGAATCCTAAATACCTAGGCTAGTAGATTATTGGAGTATATAAAATTCATCACACTTAAAATCCCAACTTTATTTATAAAAAAACACTTTAAATTGCTTGAAACAAGATTTATTATTTTCCACTATCATGTTGAGGAAATTCACCATGAGCCACTAGACGTAGAACTCCACCCCATCCTCTTACCCCCACAAAAAACAACAAACTTATATGGATCTGAGGCCCTTCTACAACGAAAATATCCAAGTCATTATATATCGCTGGTATTTGTGCCCTTTTTACACCCAGCTAGTTATTAGTGACGACTACACTAGGAGTATGACATTTACTTTATTAGCAAGATCCCTCATGTTTGGACAGGGAGAGAGAAGAAAAAAAATAAAATAAGAACACGCGTAAAAACTGTTTTATGTCCTGTTCTCAACAATATACGGCCATATTTTTATAAGTGCCCGTAGTAAAAGCTAGGAGAAGAGAGCTAGTATTCTGCTAATTGGGTGATGGGGCATCGACAACTTTCAAGATCCACACTCAATAAGTGAGGTGTATGAGGGAGGGATTACGATGGGTGCATCCCGAATGTCGACATTAGAGTGTCGGACATAAAATTTCTCAAGAATCACATAGTGTCGATCATATTTTATCTTCTTCTCACGCAATTTAATTTTATGTCACACTTTTCTTTGAGGAGAGCCAAGTGACCATTTCACATCAAAGTGAACTTTCGGCAATCTATAATAAGTTCTTTCAGTTTTATCCAAGAATCCAAGCTATGAACCTGGTTCTGTTGTTTGACATCTTCAGGTCAATGCTCAGAAATTTTTCGTCAGAATTTTAGCAAACACACGAACTTTTTACAAGGTTAGGTACTGTACATGGTCAACGTACTGTACATGATTTTTACAAGGAAGGGCCTGGGTTATATTCCAAACATATTAAGTGAGATTTTGTTTTCCTAATGTAATGAATGTTCTTCATCTCCCCTTAAAAAAAATACTAAGGCAGTTATTGTTCATTATAAATATTATGTCCATTTTTTAGATTTAAAATCTCCTCAAGAATTTTGTCTTATTTATTTTTTAGTAGGGTGACCTGGTGGTCTAGGGGTTAAGGTGTCAGACTTCTGTGCTGGCGGCCGGGGTTCAATCCTCGGTCCCGGCAAAGATTTATCTGATTACCAAACCCTTCCTTCCCCCCTGACAAGACATCTCGTGAATGTGAGGAATGCCAGGCCTCCACCATGGTTCGGATTCCACGTTAAACTATAGGTCCTTCATTTCATCTCACAGTCATCCCTACCATTACACGTTAGCGTAAGTGCGTATAACCCGAACGGGTAGTAAGACGCGGTGCTAATAATAATAATAATAATAATATTTTTTAGCACCGCGTATAACTTCCTGTTCAAGTTATGTGCAAATATCCTAATTACTCTAATGAGTTAAGAATGAGGAAGATTAAATTTTGAATTTGGAGGAAATGTACCGGCATTGTAGTGGAGGGAGAGTGGAAAACGATCTCTCTGTTTGTAATCTAGTTCAACACGAGTGTAACGCCTTAGACCATGCATCCACCGAAGCAGGTGACTTTTTCTTGAACATATTAATGCTAGGATAAGCTATTTAATGTCATCGAAACAGTTCGGGTCTAGTTGTATTCCGTGGTAACCATGAAATAATCTTCCAAATAGCTCGTTGGAGAACCAATTCAAATTAAATATATTTACTCTACCCTGTATTTCATAAATAAAGACATTCTATATAAAACCGAAATATTCCTTTGTCCCCTATAAAGATATAAATTCGAATAACCCCCTCAGCAATCAAGTTAAAAAATATATTGAAAAAAATATATCGTGACCGGTTGCGGGTAAATTCTAAACCTCAAACCCAACCCCCTAAAATAACCACCCCGTTCTTCCCTTCAGGAAGTGAATGAATCATGTGGTCAGATAACCACAGCCATTTTTCATGTGTGGTCGAGGGATTTTTTTTTCCAACCCAGCGCCCAAAAGGGTGTGTGTGAGAGATGAGAGAGGTGGGAGGGAGGGGGAGGAAGGAGGATGTGTGCTGTACCACACAGGTGCTACACGCGGAGAGATCAAAATGTTGGACGCGGAGCGCATAGTTGATGTATTGGATGTGTGACCCCCACCCCACCCCCACCCTTTCGGACGTGATGGGAGCGTTTTAAGCCCCCCTTCCAACTTCTGTTTCCTTGCCCGGTGGGCATATCTGACCTTATCTCTGTGTCTGTGGAGGAATAGGGGGGGTTAGATATAGTGGTTATATCTGTAGTGTGACAGGAGGCATCTTTATAGCCTTTAGTCGCAAAGGTAATAACATAGCACGCAATAAACAGTTTTTTTGCAATCATATTTCGTGGTATCGTATGCGGTCCAAATCTCTAAACACTTTTATTCTTTGTTAAGGCTATGGAAGTTGCATATAATGCTATACTCAAAGCTAGTTCAACACAAGATTTAGCGTCTAACTCAACCTTAGGACAGAATATATTCCATCACATCAAGCCTAGCAGTCAATATTTTGAATAGCTGTCGGTGACCTGGCGGTCTAGGGGTAAGGTGTCAGACTTCTGTGCTGGCGGCCGGGGTTCGATCCTCGGTCCCGGCAAAGATTTATCTGATTACCAAACCCTTCCTTCACCTCTGACAAGACATCTTGTGAATGTGGGGAATGCCAGGCCTCCACCGTGGTTCGGATTCCACGTTAGACTGTAGGTCCTCCATTTCATCTCACAATCACCCTACCATTACACATTAGCGTAAGTGCGTATAACCCGAACGGGTAGTAAGACGCGGTGCTAATAATAATAATAATAATAATAATAATAATAATAATAATAGCTGTCTTAATATGATATGTGTATTTGAACATTTTTTTAATCACCCCATCTTACTACCTGTTCAGGTTATCTATTGGGATAGGAACGAAGAAGGAAGCATTTTAGAGGTAGTATACCCGCATTTGCGTGGAAGGAGAGTGGGAAACCATTCAGGAAAAACCACATTCAGTAGACCCGACCGAGATTAAAATCCCGATCTCCTCATCATCAGCAGGCCAGTACAACATGAGAGTGACGCCTTAGACCATTCAGTCACTAAAGCGAGAATTTGAATATTTAAGTGTGCATTTTCTAAACAAATGACTGAGTGGCCTACCAGAACACGATGTTCATACAAACTTAATTCTGGACCAAGAGCTTAAACATTTTTTTGCAATAGATTTTTTCTTCCAAAATATTGTATCACAACTTTAAAACTCACCCCCAACCGCTTTCCTTAGATTTAATAGTTTAATTCATTGATAAAAGCTTACTGGTAATTTTTTTTTAAATAGCACAGTATCTTGCTATCAACCCAAGCTGTCCGCATCTTGTTAAATGATGAAGGTAAAGTTTATAGCAAATGTACCCGCATTTGCGTGGTAGGAGAATGGGAAGCCATTAAGAACAAAACCACCTTCAGTACACCTGGTTGGGATTCGAATCTCGACCTACACGTGATCGGAAAACCAGACTGGAAAAGCTTGACGTTTAGCCCCCGTGCCCACCAAAAATGATAAAAATAAAACAAGTCATTTATTTGAGCCAATTGTTTGAAATCGGAGTTCTCTAGTTCACATCGTGTGGTATCTGAACCTCCATAAAGTCAGGTGAGGTGGGAGGTCAGTAACGAGCTTCTCCGCTCTCTAGCTACAGTTGAACAAACCTTCCAAACCGCTTCCTGGGGGCGTATTTTCAATTAACCGGGGATTGACCTGGTGACGTCAGTCTCGCTCCTTTTAAGTGTAGCGTAAAAGGCTTACCTAAACCTCAACCAGAAGGAAGGGTGAAATAAGGGATGGGTAGAGGGGGTGTGGGAAGAAGGAGAAGATTAGTTCCATTTCCAGCAGGACCATAAAAAGGTGGATGAACACACTCATCTTAAACGAAACAGCCAAAGTGAAAACGAAACTTGCCTTTTCCTTTTTAAGTCATACAGAGCCTTAGGGGTGAAAACGGTGTACCTCCATAGTGAGAAAAGATAAAGAAATAATTGAATAACGAAATACGGCTCAATAAATGAAACTATCTCATATATTTTAAACCATGAACAAATTATGATTATCTTTTATTTATACAGAATTGTTGCTTTATTAAAATATTTGTTTTCTAATTACTAAAATAATACAAATTATTATTAATTTCTAAGACTGCATTCACAGTGAACTACGAATAAGTAACGACCCTGCTTGCTTTTGAAAATCATGAAGACAACAGATCGTATAACCTCCCGAACTCTACGTATTAAGTTAAAGCGTAAAGCGCAAATAAATGCCTACTAATTCTAACCGCTGTATTATGTGAATACAATTAGGTTAGAGGCGATTAACACATTTAGAAACCCCCTTTGTTTAGAAAAAACTTAACATATGAAATGTGTAACGCGTCAATCCATTTCTCTCGCAGTTACTAATCCCATTTGTATTAGTCAAATTTAAACGTTTTTCTAGTTATTTAAAATTAATACTGGAGCTTACTACATCTACAATAGATTTATGCACACTATATGAACTAACTTTTATTTTATAAATATTTTTGTAATAGATTTGACATATTAATATTCTAATAATATTTAATTACCTATTATAATCGATGTCCCATGCTTTTTCCTGTATAAGCACTATATAACTGAATAAAGTACATACGTGCCTTAAGTTAACTATGAAATGAAGGCGTGGAGAAACGGGTATTTTTTTAAATATCTAGGTGTTCTGTCTTACGACAGGACAGTGAACTTTGACAACCAATGTCCTCTGCCTTCTCCTCCAGCTCCCAGAATGTTCTTCTTTCCTCAAGTCATCCAATATTTTAATCCTCCTTCTTCCTAAGCTCCTATTTCCTTCCCTCAACCTTGCCTTCTATGACGTCATGCAGAAAACAGTTCCTCCTAAGGATGTGTCCAACACAGTTTGCTTTGTACAAAAGAATCACACCCCAAATAGTTCTATTTTCCCCCACTCTTCTTAGGACTTCTTAATTTGTCTGTCCACCTGATATTGTCAAGTATTCCCCAGCACCAAATTTCAAATATATCCAATTATTTCTTTACCGTCTTTTTGAAAGTCCAAGTTTACGCTCCATACAACGCGACGCTCCAAATAGAAACTATGGTGTAGGAAAGTGTGTAATTACAAATTACTGCTAAAGATAAAGTATTTACTTTTTTCCAAGCACTAAACATTACCAAATATATAATTATTATATATTATTATATCATATATAGTAAAGGTGTAGAGTATGACGTCATTCTACCATCACCGCGCTCTCTTGAGCTCTGGGCCCGCCGTGTGTGGCGCTAGAGGGCAGGTCACGTGGTCTTGCTCTCTGGCTTCCACGCGGATGGGACCACAGTTCAACACTCACTAACTTTACTAACTTACTTTGAGTCAGTCGAACATGATAGAGCTTGCTTGCACATCAAACGAAACAGTTGTATCGCACATTGTTCTTTATAGATCAGCTGTGATTGTAACATTACACGAACCTGTAAATTTTAAATGTTTAAGAAAGGCTTTCAGCTATTACCAATTAATAAACGTTCAATAATCTGGGATCAAGCAATGTTCTTTATTAACCTGTGGTTATAACCAAAATCAGCACGCTTCCAGTAACCTATTGTTTAAAAAGGTCTAATTAACAACAAACAAACAAGAAGAAGGTAACAACAAAAAGGTCCCAAAGGAGTGTAATGATTGATCTGAATTTAAAATCGCTATATTTTGTGTTCTACGTATGAAAAAAATACTTTAAAAAATATAGATTCGTCACTATTGGTTCCGGGATCGTGTCCAGTCTAAATTTAAAAAATTATAAATCTATCTCATAATGTTGAATGAATGTACCAAGTTTTCTCCAAATCCTTTGATAGGGAGAAAGCAAAAAATTCAATGCCCATTGCTATATTATAGCTAAAATGGTTTTCTCGAGGTTAGTAACAAATTGCAACAAATTTTCTTTTCGATAATTAGCTTTGTACTTACGCAATTGAAAATCTTTGTATTTACTTAATTACAAAATGTTTAGGTATTTTACGACACTAAAAATTGGTTTGAATGAATTTGAATAATAAGTTCTATCGAGAGAGAGTTGTTTTCTGAACGCTACTAAAAATATGTTTATTAGGCAGGGAGCTTGTATTAAGTGACATAGACCTAATTTAAACAAATCCAAATAAATTGTACGTTGTACCCCGTACAGACTTACTTTATTTTCTATCTTAATCTGAATACTAGAAACTCATGAGATTTGTGAAACAATATAATATATTTTGTTGCAGAAACACTTCACCAAATAGCAAGAAATATTGAGAAAAGAGGAACGTCTTTGTCCATCAAAAAGCATAACAGTCAATTTAACATTATAATCACCTGAATAAAAACTTATATTATTTGTTTATGGCTCATCAACTATTAGTTTTATAAAAATATATTTCATTTTATATATATTTATTTATTTATTAGCACCGCGTTTAAATACGCGTTCTGGATGTACACTCATGTACTAATTTCACTAGAGAGTTAGGAATGAGTAAGGATGAACTTAGATTAAGTGTACCCGCATTTACATGTAGGGATAGTGGGAAACTATTTAGGGAAAACCACCCTCATTACACCCGACCATGACCGAACCAAGATATCCCCGTCATCGGCAGTCTAGTCTATTTCAAGAATGATGTCTTGGACCATGCGGCCACCGAAGCGGGTATTTCGATCTTTAATAGTACCACAACTTAACAATGTTTAGTTATTTCGTATCTGAAATAGTTGGAGAGATGTGACCAAAATTGGAAATTTATGCTTATGTAAAGTAACCTTAAAGTAATTTTCATGAAAAATGAGAGTTTCCATTTTTTAATAATAAACAGTGCCTGAATGCAAAATTTAATCAAAATCGTTATAGCCCTTCAGTAAGCTACCCTTAATTTTAGGTCTGGATTCCAAAAACTGATCGGGGGAACCATGTAAAAACCCTATTTACCTAGTTTTAGCCCGATTGGTAAAATGATTTTGTCTATATATCTATAAAGGCCTACAGATAGAGAGAAAGATGGCGTCACAAAAACAACTCTTTCTGTTTCATGAAACTTCGACATTTATCAAAATTTAGAGTTCACTTTTTTTTGACGATCACAATACCTTTTTCTCCGAGAGATCGAGGGAAATAAAACATATGATTAAAAATAGAATTACATTTTATTCTGTAGATAGTAAAATACTATATAAATACACTAAAAGTACAAGTTAATCTAATTTATTTCCAAACAAGTTTGAATTTAAAAAAAGAGTGGGGCATGTTTGGTTTTTTTGTGTTAGTTATCTTCAATCTCGATAAGGAACCCTCTAAAAATACCGCCCGAAAGGCCCTGTTTTCTCTCGCTGAATTTGTAAGGTCTTCATATATAGATTATAAAAACCCCACCCCTTCCAAATGGCGGGACCATGGCCCACGTTAATTAAAATTAATTAAAAGAAGTTGTAATGGAAAAAGAGAGGTAAAGGCAGCACAGGAAAAGGGAAAGAGNAGGATGCATGGGTAATCTTTGGACAAATTAATTGCTTTAGCATAAGTAATGCAGTTCGAAGGAAGTACTTGGGATTTCCTCAACTCAAGGGAGGAAAAGAAGAAACGGGGGAAGGATGAAAAAAAGAAAAGAGAGAAAGAGAAAAAAAAAAGATCATCGCTTAAACTTTCATTCCACTCTTGAATGAATCTAGTGGTGAATTGATAACTAAGAAAACAGCATTATTTAAGAGAAACCTTTGGAAAAGAACAAAAAAATAAGTAAATAATAAATCGATTCTTAAATAAAAAAAAGAGTTGTTCTTGTTGTGGTTGTAGGGGTCATATAGTGGTCGAGTCGAGCCTCCATGGGGACTTGAGTCAATCCTAGGTAGGAACTAAATTTGTTTTTGTTTAATTATTATTATTATTATTAGCACCGCGTCTTACTACCCGTTCGGGTTATACGCACTTACGCTAATGTGTAATGGTAGGGTGATAGTGAGATGAAATGGAGGACCTACAGTTTAACGTGGAATCCGAACCACGGTGGAGACCTGGCATTTCTCACATTCACAAGATGTCTTGTCAGAGGTGAAGGAAGGGTTTGCTAATCAGATAAATCTTTGCCGGGACCGAGGATTGAACCCCGGCCGTTTTTGTTTAATTAAATAGATTCGCTTTACTGCTTGCTCTGTGTAAATAGTACGGTGCACCGCAATGACTTTCTCTCGCTTTTAAAATATATATTAATTAAACTCGTAAGATATGTGAGACAATATAATAGGCAGGGTTGTATAAACACTACACTATAGATCATTAATGAAATAATTTAAACTGTTATTTATTTTATGGCATTAGGAACTAAGAAAATTGTTATAGAAACATTTGCGAAAAGATAAATATCTTTGTTCACCAAAGAACATAAGATTCAAATTTATTTTCAAAAATCTGAATTAAAAAAAAATTATATATATATTTGATTATAGCTCAGAAACTATTGGTTTTATAAAAATATATTTCAAATTAAAGATGTGTCTTTAATAGTACTACAATTTTACAAAGATAAGATATTTCGTATCTCATATAGTTGCGGATAAATGGTGAAAATTGGAAAATTTACTTCATATAAAGTACCATGAAAGTAATTTTAATGAGAATATGACAGTTGTCATAGTGTTTATAATGATAAACAATGTCTAGATATCAAAATCATTAAGCAAATTTCGAGTGTTTTTTTTGCCCTTCAGTAAGCTACCCTTAAATTTAGGGTTAGTTATTCAATTCCAATAACCCCTTGGGGGCACCTTATTAAAACCCCAGATACCAAGTTTTATTTTATCTCAATCGGTAAAATAGTTTAGTCTCCAGTCCGAGGTACGGACAGACAGACAGACAGACGGCATTGCGAAAACCACCTTTTTGGTTTCAGGGATCATGAAAGGTCGACATTAGTTTATTAAAATTTCTAGTTCAATTTTTTTGACTATCATACTTTCTCTACGAGGTGTTGAGAGAGAAAGTAAAACGTAGATTCAAGGTAACTTTTCCTCCCTCTCCCCCCAAACTGAAACCAGTCCTAAATAAAGGCCATTGTTATCATGAGTTGAATATATTAGAGGCCTAGAGCTACTAGTATTTGGGATAAGTGTAATACCATTATCATTACTAGTATGGTACTATAAGGGTACGAGAGAAAAAGGAGGAAAATTACACTTCAAGCTCAGCACAAAATGTATTAAGGGATTGATAGGATCCTGACCTACTCCTCATTAGCAAATCAGACAATAAGAGACTCACGCCTTATCCCACGTGATCACCTCTAATAACAGTACGGACCTAATCATAGATTTATTCATAATATAAGAAATCTTCCCTAATAATAAGAACGAATAGATAAAAACATATTAAGGTAAAATCTTACCTTAAGCAAGAAACACAAAAGGGTAAATTTGATAAACTGTTGGTTCTATAATTTGAATCATGTTAATGAATGCTTAAATATATATTATGCTATCTTCACAATTAAGGGTTTAGGTCTGCTTAAATAATTAGGGATATTGAAAAATTAAGAAAAGACAAAAACTAATTTGTGAGCTGTGTCCAGTCAGTTTTTAATTTAATTTTATTATTATTTTGGAGATTTTTCTAATTATAAAGCGTAGCTCGACCACTGGTGAGTATTTGTTTAACAAACAAGATTGATATCACTGCATCAAGTTAGAACTAATAACTATTCGTTAGATTAACGGGTTTAAACTATTTTACGGTTTGAAATATAGATGAATTTATGAAGTTCCGACAACAATTCATATTTTCTGATCTTATTGTTTTCTTACAAAAAGAAGAATACATTATTAACTAAGATAACTGTGCAGCTATATTTAAAAGGTTTAATAGTTTATCTTTAACAATTATCAAAATATGTTATTAAAACTTAATCCGTTCACTAGTTTCTTAGATAAACTTTTTCAACTACCCTTTTATCTCTGCCAATAAAATAATCTGATAAAATTACAAAACTTGGTGTTGTTATTAATAACGGAAGTTTTACAAACGAGTAATCAAAACGTAATGATTCCTAATTTTAAGATAAGAAGCAACATTTATTCTCTTCAATTTTTTTTGTCACTCCTTCACTTCTTCCCCTCCACCTTAAGACTTCCTCGATAACTTGGTAAAAGTTTCCTCTTACATTCAGTTGTCTTCAAAGGGATTCATTCGGAAACCAACCCCTTTCTTTCGTCGCTCTCTCGGTTGGAATCTGCCTGGGTTTTTTTTGTTTGTTTTTTTACCTTCCCCCCCTCCTCCCTCGTAGAACTCCAGGGACTTGGCCCCATTCTTCATCCCCATAACATCATTGCACGAGAGAAGGGGGAATGGAGGGGAATAAGGGAGGAAGAGGGAGAGTCACTGGACATCGGGGCGAACAGCAGTAACTTTATCTCTTAGCCCCCTACCCAAAAAATAAAACTTACTTTTTTGGACCTCAGGTTAGAAAACATCTGTACCTATTCAGTCATTCATAGAATATGGGAATACGTTTCAAGTCTACACAGTCGTAAGTTTTTTTACAACAGACAAAAATGCTATATTTCTTCTTTTTTTTACTCATCTCTTCAAGTAAAATACCCAAGTCGCAGACGCTTCATGTTTATTTCCAAAAGACGTCAAACAAAAATCGTAAAGAAATGTAGACGTGTTTGCTTGTTAGCACGACTGGTACAAGAAGATACTTGTATTTTATGGATAGTTTCAAGAGTGTGCAGTGATTCAGTAAAAGGATGGGGTCTTTCTTTGGCCAGGAGCGGCCACTTTGGCATGAAAACTACACTCTTGTGTGTTGGGTTTAAGGACAGTTGTTTTGGACTCGCGCTCGATGACGTTTATTAACCAACCTTGGGGAATAATAGACTTACCTATATTTTTAGTGCGCGAACCACGTATTACTACCCGTTCGGGATATTCACATATTGACACCAATATATGAGGAATGAAGAAGGTATAATTTTGAATAAATGTACCCGCATTTGTGTGGAAAGTGCGAAACGATTTAGACAAAATATTCGTACACCCAATCGATAATAATAATATTTAGCACCGCGTCTTAATACCCGTTCAGGTTATACGCTTTAAGTACTAATTACTCTAATGGATTAGGGATCGGGAAGGTGAATTTGAGGAAGTGAACCCGCATTTGCGTGGCGGGAGAGTGGAAAACCATTTAGAAAAACAAAACAAAAAACGTTCACCCGACCGAGATTCGAACCTCAATCTCCCCGTCCTCAGCAGTCGAGCTCAACACGACAAGAACTCCGATATCCTCGTCATCGACAGTCTAGTCTATTGAGAGAGTCACGCCTTATACCATGTGGCCACCGAGACAGGTTGCCAATAGTGGCTTTGTCTCAAGAGTCGGGTTTAGGAAGTGTAGCTGTATTAGAGAGCAAAGGGGATATTTGTAGAATCACCCCCAGGAGTTCCTCTCGATAGAGAATCTAACCTCGACCTCTCCTATAATCCAGTCTGTTACGAGCCTTGACACTATTTACAGCCGGTAACTAAGTAAATAATGAGTAAAGTGACTGACTTTCTATTTTTTGAGTCAACCATTCTGAAATCACTGTCTAGAGCTGAAGAAGGTGGCCTCCATTTCAATTTTAAATAATACGCCCTACAGACATGTATGTTTTTTAATATTCGTGTTATTGGACAGTGTCAATAAATAAGTTCTACAAAGTAAAACAATAAAAGTGATGGGATAGTTTAAGGTGAGGTGAGATAGAAGGGGATGCTATCTAGGGGCGGTGTTTTTGCAGTTTTCATAGCAAACTTCCAGACAAAATAAATCAAATATTTCTGCAGTATAAAGAGTTCTTGAATATTTGTCATGAGCATATGAGTATTTGATGAGGAACTTTTTAAATTAAGAGAAAAAGTTATCATAAAACTCTAGGACACCCTTAAAAGATATTCAACTTTTGATATTGTTATGTGTAGAAAATTAAACTATATGTTTAGATTGGATAAATATTTAATTTATTTTGTTATAAAACTGCAAAAATACTGCCCTGAGCTCACCATTCCTACCATCTGATCTAAAGCACTTAAACTAAAAATGTAAAAATGTAATATTTTGAAGAGAAGGTCCTTGCGATGGCATGCTACCTTATTTATCTGAATAATGTCGTCTTTCAAATGGTGTTAGTTTATTTAAGATATCAGGAATAAAATCAACCAGGGACATAAGTAAAATGTTCAGAAAGGAATTAAGTAAATGCTCCAATATGGTCATTGAAAAGAAAATAAGTTTTAAAACCCTTGATGAAGGGGGGGGGAAAAATCCCCAAACCTTCCCCAATGCAGGATTGCACTCCGGTATCTAGGGTCAGAGTACAAAGTATAATCTAACCATGTTGGAGATCAAATAAATTACACTAATAATGCTACTTTAGTTTGTGATTTCAAAATGTGTGAATGGGTTCTTTTGTTTTTGAAAAACTAGTGATGAAGGGAGGATGAATGCCCTTTGACCTTTCTTTTCTACTCCCCTACTCATCCTTAATTCCTCGCGGTATATTATTCATACGACACCAGACAAGGTAATTGTAACCTGCTTCGGTGTCCGCATGGTCCAACACGCTAATCTCCCGGTAGACAAGACTGCCGATGACGGGGAGATCAAGGTTCGAAACTCAGTCGGGTGAACTGAGAGTCATTTTCCCCAAAATTGTTTTCCACTCTTCCTCCATTCAAATGTGAGTACAGTTCCTAAAATATAGCCTTCCTAATCCCTAAGACCATTGATGTAATTAGGCCTAGTACATAAGCATATAACTCGAACGGGTAGCAAGACACAATTCAAAAAACAAAAGTTATCATTGTACTATTGCCTCTATTGGCAGCATAAAGCCCTACCGAGTTGAATGTGGCTGAGTTACCTTATAGCTCGCGACCTTAAATTGATAACTTACAAACTCTGCCTTAAAATATTGGTGAAAAATCACCCTAGGAAAGAGACGACTTCTTTATAGATCAGTGGCAAGAAGAGCATTGGCGTACTAAGCTAAGGGTCCAGGGTTCTATTCCCGTGTCCAAGTTTTATTTTTCAATTTAAAGAATATACTATTTCGATGCGACTATAACCGCACTTAGTAACTATCATAGCTTGTATATTTAATCTATTATTATTATTATTATTATTAGCACCGCGTCTTACTACCCGTTCGGGTTATACGCACTTACGCTAATGTGTAATGGTAGGGTGATTATGAGATGAAATGGAGGACCTACAGTTTAACGTGGAATCCGAACCACGGTGGAGGCCTGGCATTCCCCACATTCACAAGATGTCTTGTCAGAGGTGAAGGAAGGGATTGGTAATCAGATAAATCTGTGCCGGGATCGAGGATTGAACCCCGGCTGCCAGCACAGAAGTCTGACACCTTACTCCTAGGCCACCAGGTCACCTACGTTTTAATCTATTAAAAATTACAGAATTAAATAGATTCTTTAAAACACATTCCCTCCCCATTGTGGATTTTTCACTTTTCTATTTGAATGAAGGGATATTTATTTAAAGTCCATTGTCCTCATTATGTTATCTCAAGTTAAGGTGGATAAGTAGTGGACGCGAGAAAAGACCAGTGTCCACCACCTTAAATAGTTTTAATATGCTGACAGTCAGGAATGAACTTAACATTCTAATAAAATAAATATAATACAACTTTAAACTAAACAAATAATGTTGTCGACTAGAAATTTGGCGACCTGACCTACTCAAGGCTTGGACCTTGGTCCACACGGGAAGGTGGTAGACGCCGTGGGAGGTATTGTGTTCTTAGTGTTTCCTTTGGCAAACAATGGACCCGAGAATGTTATGCTTATCCCTGGAGACCATATCAAGCCGACCCGACCGATGGACTTCCGGTCAACTTGTCTTAACACTCGTCTCCGGAAGTAGACCCACCCATATTTCCTTCACTACCATCATCGACCATCTAAAAACTTACCCACGAACCATTTTGTTGCTTGGCTAAAATCAGACCTTTATCCTTATATTTAATATTGGGTACATATAATAACGCTCTTTTTTTCACTTTTTCCATTAAGTAAATAACTAATAATAATAATATTTAACACCGCGTCTTACTACCCATTCGGGTTATACGCTTTACGTACTAATTACTCTAATGGACTAGGACTTTGGAAGGTTGAATTAGAGGAAGCGAACTCGCATTTGCGAGGAGGGAGAGTGGAAAATCATTTAGGAAAAACCACCCCCAGTTCACCCGACCGTAGATTCGAACCTCGATCTCCCCGTCCTCAGCAGTCGAGCTCAACACGACTAGCGCGTTAGCCAACTACGCCACCGAGGCGGGTTAGGTAAATAACTGATCTAATTATTAAGTTAAGGCCTTAACAGGGCAGAATAGTTAGGCTGATCTAAAACTAGTTAATACACTGTTATATAAGAGCGTTTAGAAACCTCCTTACAAAAGTATATTTTTCATCCTGTTATTTAATATTTAAGGACAATATTTTAAGTATTATAATAAAGAGCTAAATTGCGAAACTGAAATGGGTTAAATAAAGAACAGAGTTTTACTACTCGACCGGGCTACTGGGATATTTATAATAGGGGATGTGGGGGGGAAAGGGTTGAGAAAGGTATAATTTTAGAACTAGTGTATCTGAATTTGCGTGGAGGGAGAGGGAGAAACTATTTAGAAAAAATAGCTCAGTACACTCGGCCGAGTTCCAAACCTTCACCTCTCTGTATTAGAAAAAAAAAATAAACGATAAGAGACTTAACTACTTTTACAGAATGCCTCCCTGGTAGCAAGGTGCCAGGACATAGGTTTATGGAAGAAATAAAACACAAACAAAATCACAAATAATAGTAACAATTGAAACCAAACTTGATAAGCAAGATGGCGCCAGTCCAAAGATGCAAGTCCCACAGGGTGAAATTGCAAGGCCACTTGCCTGTGTGACTCACTGATAAGAGATAAGAACAGTCAGTGTCTCAATGGTACGCCCTCCCCACCCCTTTCAGCCTCAAGGGAGCAATCCGCCTTTGCAATCTTTGACTTGAGCTGCTACGGGGAGGTCTGCTTGTTTGTCTTATCAACACGGTGCTCGGCTGCAACGGGGAAATATTGTTGCTAACACGACATATGGTCTGTGTGAGGGAACACTTGAAGGCGGTATGCAAGAACGAGGCCAGTGCCATCGCAGTGTTACTTGGGGATTAACACTTTAGTCGGAAAACAAGAGCAGAGTTGAAATGTGGTCATGTGACGGGCTCTTGGACCAATCAAGAGAAATCAACGCGAACTACGTTGATCGCTCTGCGCTAGCTGAAACAAACCGAACTTTGTCTGCTCTGATCCACAAAATATGCTTGGGAGAACCGATACAATTTCAAAACCAGCCGACTCATTTAGTGGCATGCAACTAAAAAGTGAAATTTACAAGCAGACAGCTGCGTTTACTGTTGTTGAAAGGAGAGTTGAAACAATTGGTTAAATGGAAAGCGAGTACCGTTCTTGTTATATTTTAATTTGTTTCACGATATAAACATAAATTTGAAACCATCTATCGCTACTTTAATCACTTATATATATATATATATAAGTACCCCGTCTTACTACCTGTTCAGGCTATACGCATATGTACTAATTGAACTAATGAGCTAAGAATGAGAACGGTTGAATTTAGAGGAAGTGTACACACACATTTTCATGGAAGGAAAGTCTAAAACCATTTAAGTAAACCCCCCTCAGTACACCTGACCGGGATTCAAACCCTGATCTCCCTGTCATCGGCAGTCTAGTCTACTGCGATAGTGGAACATTAGACCAGTTGTCCACCAAATCAGGTCGCTCGAAAGTAAAATTTGTTGACAATAATCTGTTTCTAGTTTGTGTAGAAAAGCATCATGGGTCAACATACATTTTGTACAAGCGTGTGAATTTCTGTGCCACACAAGCAGATTCTGCTTTATTTTTTAGGAACATGTTAATCATTCTTTTATGTTAGTGAAGATTTAGTAGACTATCTAACTCAACTTACTTTCTGGCGTGATTTCGGAGGAGAGTGACCCAAGCACTTCTCGCTAATTTAGTCACTAAAAATTACATTAGCACTATACTGGCACTCATATAAAACTCATCCTAGTTTTTATTTCAGGGTATTGGCAGTCAAAGAGTGGTTGACCCATAAGTATAGGGGAACCCTGGCTCGGTCCTATGTGTGGGTAGTCATATTTTCTATTTGTTTATTACGTCGTCCTGATATCCAATCCATGTCTGGGAGAAGAAAATAAATGAGTAGAAAAGTCCTCTTCAATATAAAATTTAATTGACTAATTTATTTGAATAGTTTTTTTAATTAGTTGCAAGATTTCAGTTAGTTCACGCATTTAATTGTCAAACAGATTTACCTTGCTTTATTTATGCGAATAGTAGCATTGCAAACAAAAGTTAATTTTGCAAGGTGGGAATATTTATTAGCTATCTATGTCACTTTAAAACATACTTGAGAAAGAGTATGTCTGAAATAAAATTACTCACGTGGCCGTATCACACATGAAATTATAAACGTTTTGAATAAAATCACAATTTATTAGGTCTATATTGAACAATGTTCATGTGTAATTAATGAAACAAGAAATAAAGTGTTTGGTAAAGTCAATGTTCACTTAAATAAAGTGTTCATTATTTAGCACAATTATTAACTCTTTTATGAGTAGGAAAGAGCCTATAAATTTTTTAATATATATATATATATATATAATTATTCACCCACTTCAGTGACCGCGTGGTCTAACGCGCTACTCTCGCAGTAGGCTAACTGCCGATGACCAGGAGATTAAGATTCGAATCTCGGTCGGGTGTACTGAGGGTGGTTTTTACAAAATTGTTTTTTACTCTCCCTCCATGCAAATTCAGGTACACTTCCTCTAAATATAAATTCACAATCCCTAAACCCATTAGCTTAATTAGAACATTACTAAAGGCTAGTAAAAAAAATATTCGAAAAAGTGTTGTACCCATTTAAAACTGAGACGCAGTGAAAATCTTAAATTAATATCAATGTTTGTTGGAAACCGATTATTTTGGATGTGAAGTTAAAACGTTTAATGGATAATATTTGATTAGGCTCCATTGTTGTTATAAAAATAGTTGTTTGATAGGAGATAATTAATAAACTTTGTTTGTGTGTGTGTGTGTGTGTGTGTGTGTGTCCAAGTTTAAAAGTAATCATATCCGTGATTCAATTAGTATATATAATTGGCTTAGGGTTGAGTGTTGTACAGTACAATGTTAGTCGTAAAAGGCTTAGTTTATGAGTCTATTTATGAAATAAGTGATATGTTTATAAATGCATTAAATGATAACCTTTTTTAAACCAAGCCAGGGGTAAGTCGGTCACGCAAGAAAAAATATTGGTAACAAAACATTTAGACGTAAGGGGCTTGCAAAAAATACTTAAACAAGCAAAACTATGTTCACTCAAAATCTTATAAAAACAGCACACCACTATTCCTTGCGGTCTAAGCCATTATTTTATTATTTAAAAAAAATTAGTCATCAGTAAATTTACCTTAGAGTTAGAATCAAAATTTTAAAAAAACGCGCTGATATATGACTTTATGATATGTAAATATCAAGTTTGAAGAAAATCCATCAAACCGTTTCGGCTGTAATTCCCGGGTACAAAGGGACATACTTGTAAAACTCACTTTATTTTGGGATCGGATAACATAAAACGTCAAGATTCATTATATTATCAAGGTCAAGAATAATTACGATTCGAATACTTTCTCAATATGACAAGTTAAAAAACTGTCATCATTGGGATGGTAAAGCGAATACAAAAGCACTGTGAGGGGGAACATCACCGTGCGGGCATCGAAGCCGGGTATCATACCAGAACCTTCAGGATTATAGTTAATGTACATTATTGGTCCTAGACAATTCTACAGGTTTTATATTTTACAATTATTAATTCCTAACATCGACACACATTCCTCACTCCACCAAATTATAAACGTCTTTGTAAAAATTATCGGCATGCACTTGTATCACTGCTGCACGGAGAATACGTAGTGCATTCCTCCTGGGATGTAGGCAACTGTTACTGCCCCCTATCAACTTTTCCCCCGAGGGTGGAGGGAGAAAGGGGAGAGGAGGCTAGAATAACCACACAGGAGATCACAGCAACGACTGCCATACGCCATCATCTCTCCGGAGTCTTCAACGCGGCTTCGTCCTTCCTTCACCTTTCCTTTCTATTTCTTATTGGCGAGCTCTAGGGAGACAAACAAAAGGACCAACCACCGAGGAACATTTCGGAGAGGTGAAACGAGTCCTGCCGCTCGTTCCTTCCTACGACTTGGCTCAGACAAAAGGTTCTCACGGAAGGTGGGGGATATATACATTACTACTCTGCTCATGTGGGGACAGGAATCAGGTCTTGCTATTCCCGTACTCTGATTCTCTAAACATAAGAATTAATAAATGTTAACCTAGGTGGTCTTGGGGCAAAGTGTTCGCCTCAGAACCCAACGTTTGTGGGTTAAAACCCATTCGGGGTCGACGGATTTTTCTTGAGTGATACAAATACGTAGCACAACTTCCTTCGGAAAGGAAGTAAAGCCGTCGGTCCCATGTTAGGTGTGGCATGTGAAAGAACCCTGGAAGATAAGAGAAAACACCTTTCCGGCAAAATTGGTAGGCACTTTCGCTATCACTCATAGAAAGTTTCGTGTGCTGATATAATAAACCGGTTCAAAAAGTGCACTATAATACCTCAAATAAATAAAATAATAAATAAGTTAATGTGACTATTTATTACTTATTTGATACACAATACAATACAAATTTGATATAAGATACAAACATATTTTTATATGGTCTATAATAACAGTTTATCATATTAGAATACAACCTTTTATAGGTATTGCTAATTTCTATCTAAAGTGACAGCTGCAGATCACATGACCTGATGTATGAATACTGAAATGAGCTCTATAACTCTTTCTAACAAAGAGATAAGGCCCTCCCCGTAAAAAAAATGGCACAGTTTATTCAACCATAGCTCAAGTGTAGCATTATAATCAAGTACTAATCGTAGTACCCAGGATAAAAATTGCTTTAATCAACTTTCTTTCTTTGCTTATAGCCTTATCAGGTAATAAGACGCGGCGCTAAAAAAACAAAAAAAAACACTTGTTTTCTTGTCCAAATCATAGGCGGGTTTGTGGTATCAATGACATTTCAGATTTATTTTGATTTATAAATCAGCGTATGTGGTCTGAATGTCAGGATAATCTAACCTGGTTTGTCAGTCGGGGCTCAAATCCTGGCCTTGTAATTGAAGGTGTTTTTTTCAATATTGGTTTATTTACTTTACATCCATTACTCAACAACTGTTGATATAATCATGTGAAGAAAATTAAACTATGTTTCTACCGGAGCGATATTTCATTTATTTTGTAAAAAAAAAAAAGTTTTGCTATACAAACTTCAAAAACACTGCCCTTAACTGTCATTCCTTACTTTCCCACCTTAAACGTTGTATCGCGAACCGCGGGTTGTGCTCCCTTGTTCCCCAAGGAAGGAATGCCTCTGTTGTCTCTGAAGACCGAGGTCAGGCAATGCAAAGAGAAGGGATGGAGAAGGAGGTGGTCCTTCAGGAAGAGTTTAATGGGGCGACTCTTAGCTGACTTCATTTATTTAAATGACCGGACATACCTACCTTGCTCGCCCCATTAACAGGGGGTAAGGCTGGCTGACCCCTGCGCGAGAAGTGAAATTCCCTTTGCCTCGCGAACCTCCCCTTGACGTATATTTCACTATAAAACGCAAGAAGGACTAAGGAAGGGAGAAGATAGTCTTAGTCTATTACGGTGTACGTGGAGGAGCGTCATACTTATTACGTTAACTCTTTTTTCATTTGAGAGCTAAACATTCCTTATTTAAATCGTGGAAATTGTAATTAGAAGCGTTTTACTAAGTGTAGAGGCCTATATTACAGAGTCTGTAAGGACTAGATAGGTTGTCAGTAAGCCTAGTTCTCAATCGGGAATGACACGAGTTCAATTTCAACTGTATTCCCTACGGCTTGTTTTTCTAATTTTGTACTTTTCTATAGTTTCTTTAGTCTAAGTGAATGTTAATAATAATGATAATAATAATGGCCTGTCTGGTCTACATCATTCTGTATCTCAGTTTGTGGAAAGATCTGCTAGTGTACCGTTGTCCAGGGGACGCCCAAATGTAGGCCTACTAATCGTAGGTACAGTAGCCCCATGGCTTCTTTGGTGCTGACTGACAGCTTTAAAAAGTTACCAGACCAAATTACATATCCCTACGCCAAACCAGATGATCTGCAAAAACATGTGTTTAGCATCTGTCACTTTTGACAGCCAAAATTTAGGTATAAGCCTAAATGTTGACTGTCAGAAGTCAGCTGTGAGCTGTCAGTCAGCACCAAAGAAGCCATGGGGCTACTGTACATCCTATTTGTGGAGGTGCTTTCCATGTCTTTGTGAAGTGAGAGGATGATGATAGTGAATATGACGGGGTAGAGCCTATGAAGATCTTAACCTAACTTAAGACTATTTAACCAAACACTGCTGACCATGGGAATTATTTTCCATTCGATAAATACCCCACAGTGCCAGCCGGAAATCGAGCCCGGGAAGTCTAGGTCAGCAGCCAGGACCTTTGACGAACAAATAACAGGCAGGTTTAAGCGAGTGTAGATGTTGATGAAACAATTATCTTTGCCATCCTGTTCCCTTATGATGGAATGGGAGAAGACGGTATTTATATTTCTTATAAAACATTTTTTTTTAACCAAAATAAAAAAATATATATATATCGCAGATCCAGACGTGCCAGGTTCGATCCACGCCACTTAAAGGAATTCATATATGAAGAAGTGGGTCTGTAACAAAGTCAAACTCAGCCTCACGACGACAAATGAGGAGCTACTTGAATAAATAAGTAGCAGCTACGGCCTGGAAAACTGATATTAGCTGCCGGAGTATTCGTTGTGCTGACCACATGACACCCTCTATTCGCACTATCTTCGCCAACAGACGGGAGTCGCTTGGTCGGTATAGCTCACTTGCTGGCGGACGCCATGGAGTTAGCTATAAATAAAATATTACCTAAGTATTTATTTTTATTTTAGCACTGCGTCTTACTATCCGGTGAGATTATAAGTTTATATACGTATTACACTAGAAGTTTTACTGGTTAAAAAGGTTATATTTTTAGGAAGTGTACCCGCATTTGCGTGAAGGGAGGGTAAAAACCATTTTATAAAAACCACCCTCAGTACACCCGACCGAGAGTCAAACCTCAGTCTACCCGTCATCGGGAGTCTAGTCTACTGCAAGAGTTAGACCATGCTGCTACTGAAGCGGGCTGTATACGTTTAATTTAATTTTCAACATATGGAAGGTAGTCTAAACAGTTATTAAAACATTTGTCACAGACATAGTGACATTTGAACAGAAATATTTTAAATGAAGATAAAAGGTTGTGTACAAATAAAATCCACGATTTCCATGAACAATATAAAATAACTGTTGAGACAAAGTTCAGCCACAGTAAAGTGGAAAGAGACTGGGAACATCCCTTTAAACGCACCCGGACTCCCGATTACACCATCATCGACAAATGAGTGCAATGTTAGTCCATTCACTTAGACCCTTAGGTCACCGTTGAGAGTGGCATAACTAATCTTTTTTAGCATCGCGTTTTTCAATAATTGTTACCCGCCTCGGTTAGCTAACACGCTAGTTTCGTGTTGAGCTAAACTGCCCAGGACGGGGAGATCGAGGTACGAATCTCTCTCGAGTGAATTGGGGGTGGTTTCTCCTAAATTGTTTTCCACTATCCCTCCATGCAAATGCAAGCTCACTTTCTTTATATTCAGCTTTCCCAATTTCTAACTCATTAGCGTAATTAATACTTAAGCATATAACCCGAAAGGGTAGTAATACACGGTGCTAAGTATTACTACTTGTTAAGGTTATACGTAGGTATATATGTACTAATTACGCTAATGAGTTAAGGATGAGGAAGAATGAATTTAGAGGAAGTATACCCGCATTCACGTGGAGGTAGATTGGAAAACCATTTGGTAAAAAAAACCTAAGTACACATGACTGGGATTTGAATCCCGAACTTCTTGTTATTGGCCACCGAGGCAGGTCTTAGCTATTTGTCCTTTTAAACATACAAGCCCCGGTGGGTGCGCGGAAAAGGGTGTAAGGTTCGTCTTATCTGGTTTGCTTATGGGGAGGTTTGGGTTCGGATACTGGTCAGGTGTATTATGGTTTTTTTTCCTAAAGGGTTTCTCACTATCCTCCCCACAAAAATGCGAGTGGACCTTTTTTTTATCTTATCGCTACGTTAATAAACGTTCGGGTTATACGCCTGGAGTTTGTTGCGTTCCTAAAATATAGAGCCTTCTATAATTAATATATATATAGTGGGTACACAGAGTGTAGTAACAACACTAACACGGAGGGAGCAAGGTCTACTGCTAACGGAACTACTAGTATTTATTAAGACTGTATTAGCAATAAGAACATGGAGGGAGCGAGGTCTACTCTTCACGGAACTACTAGTATTTAGTAAGACTGTATTAGCAATAAGAACACGAAGGGAGCGATGTATGAATATATGTATATGCTCACCATTTCAAGCTTTGCATATTGTTGAATACACCAGAGCGAATTGATAATAATTATTCTTTATTTATGATAAAACGAGTTATTGTGATTTATAATGACTAATAATCTTCTTACTTTAAGAATAATTACTATACGTCGTCGCATTCTAGCGACGTCGCCACACGTGTCAAACTGTGTCAAGCTCCCACACAGGAGCATCCTTTACGTTTCAATTAATCAATAAAAAAATGATTAACTTACATAAAATATTCTAGAAGCACTTCAACCCCCTAGCCCTGCTTGGGGTGAACATCGCACGCCACCCAACAATAATAGCTCTTCTGAAATATATATAATACGCGCTAATTGGCCTTCTAACCTCTTCCTGCCGATAACAAACCTTGCAATCCTTCATCTTTTATCATATATCCAAATATCTGTATACATAAAATAAATAATTATTCAGACTGTTTATTAATTAAAATTAATCTACCAACCTCCTTTAAAATCTACCATACCTATCATCAGCATATTAGAGTAAATAAACGAATATCTCGGACGGATAGTAAAACGTGAAGCACGTAAATAAAATTAGTCGGCATCAAAGTGTACGATAATTTCGATTTATGAAGAGAAAAACAATCTTGAGATACCTTATTAGAGTCTCAAACCCGATACCCCCACGCGCTCGCGAGAGCGAACGTCGCCGATAGTGGTACGACACCAATTCCGCCACGAGTTCCTCAAGGTATAAATCAGGTTTATATGTAACGTGCCACGCCAGTAGGTGCTGCGTCGTGCTGTAAGGTGCGAGCGCAGATAAGAACCAGAAACAATTTCCGCCCACAAGTCTCTTACACTTCTTCCCCCGTGTCCCCTTCATCCATTTCCTCGGCGTCTCTCTCGCCCTCTTTCGCGAGCGACGCCGAGATGAGGAAGAAGAGAAATACTCTGTAATAACTTCGTACCTTGCCTTCTTTATCACGTCGCCTAGTTTGGGTTGTGTGGTGCACGGTAATTCAACAAGATCTATCTACTTCAATGATGTTTATACCTTCTCAACTAGAGTAAGATTTCGCTAGATAAAATAAACTGCACATTAGCACATGTTCTTAGTTCATGTTTCATGATAGCAAATGAAACAAATTACATTCCCTCCTCCCCTTGTAGTTCGCGTATTGCGACCCGTTTAAGCCATCACAATATTTATAATAATTGAGTACGAATGAAAAAGAAAGCTTGGAGGAAGTGTGCATGCATTTAGGTTTAAGGGGAAAACTATCTAAAATAACCCAATATTTAAACTCTGACCTCACCATCAGGTAAACCAGACAATACGAGACTGACGCCTTTACCCACGCAGTACCATTGCTCGTTATTACGACTTAAGGGGGGAATCTATGAAGCACGAGAAAAGGGCATTGTCTTTACAGATTTTATAGCAAAACATTTTATCGGCCAAAATAGAAAAAATATTGTTCCAGTAGAAACAGAAAGTTTAATTTTCTTAACATAATGACCTCAACCGTTCTTGAATATCTGTCAAGGATGTCCTAAAATTGAATGACAAATTGTTCTCTTTATTTAATAGAAGTTTCTCATCTAGTGCCGCTATGCTCATGGCAAATATTAAAAAATTGCTTATATCATCATGTAAAGAAATTTAAACTCTTATGTTTCTACTGGAGCAATATCTAATTTATGGCCAAAATATGTTTTGTTATAAAAATGGTAAAAAAAACCACCTTTTCTTGCATCCCCTAGACTCCCGCCTTAAAGGGGATACTTTTAATTGTTTTATTGAGGCCGTTCAATATGTAACTATTCATAAATATTCCCGAGGCAAATTTTTTAATTCACTCATTCAATACATTTTACGTTGCATCATCCACTGACTAAATTATTGACATCGGCAATGAAGTGAATATCTTCGTGTACAGTATTTATGACGGGTTAAATATTTCATTAGTTTACTGGGACTTTTGATAGACCATACATTTTGTTTGGTGGGTCTATATTATATTATATATAAAAGATTGTATTTGTTTGAGACAAGAATAGGTTATTCATACCTTGTAGTTCTTGAATTCTTAAGGATATTCGAGATTCTAAAACCTAACATTTTGTATATATTAGAGATTTAAGTTTTTTCTGCAAATTTTGAATTTGTATTTTTAAAGCTATTATGATGGTTAGCAGTTGCTTAGCCATATATAACAACAGGAAAAAGCTAGCAACCAAACTCCAGCTCATTAATTCACCACTTAGCTAAATGGGAATTCGCATTCAAACACAAAATGTATTTATTTAGCTACGACTTCAATTTCCTATATCAACTAAGCAATTAATGTGAGAAAAATAAGAATTAACAGGGAGGAAACACATTTTTGTGAAAGTTAGCCTGCTATGCTTATAATGTTTTCTGGGATTCGGATTCAAGTTTAGGAATTTATAATCAAAATTAATACTCGAATATGAGAAAAATCGGGTTCGTCCTAACTCCAGTTAAAATTTGTTTCCGAAAGAAATTGACACGTATGATTTGATACTTATCAATAAAGTTACACCAATTAAAATGTATTAAATTGTAAATTAAAAAGAGGGAGAGAAAGGAGTCGATATATTATTTAATTACTAGGTTCATTCCTTTTGTCAGTGAACTAAGACTGCCAATGAAACCTGTCCTCTGCAACCTCCTTGTGCTCCAAAAAATTTCTTCTTTCCTCCAAGTCATCCTATATTTGAATCTTCCTTCTTCCTAAGCACCTCTTTCCCTTGAAAAATACCCGCTGATGGCGATGTCATCGAAAAGTAAGCGACAAGGAGAAAGAGAGAGAGTGAGTGAGAGCCTCCAAACCCTCACACACCCGAGAGCTACGTTTCAACCCCTTACACCCGCCTATGCCTCCCACACTCCTATCCCGTTAATAAGAGTTGTTTTCCACCATCGCCCGATATGAGACCCTCTCACCCGAGACAATGGCCTCCAAAGAAGCTGACCTCAACAATAGCCTCCTGCAGGCCACCACAGCCGGTGACAAAGCTTTATTTAAGCTTTCCTTGCGTCAACTCCTCCATTGGTCACTTCTTACACACACTACACCCCCCAAACTCCTCTCCTAACCACCCCTTGGCGTGTATTTTTACTTTTATTTTCTTCCTTACGTCTTCTTGCGTTCGGAAAAGGGAGCATCAGTTAGCTCGGTGATGGAAGAAGAAGACACAATGGACTCACCACTCGTACGATTCACTCATTGTTCTCTTATGAGGAGTTCGGAGGAAAATATTGTGTCTCCGAGCTATAGAGACATAACTATTGTACTACCGGAAATATTGATGCAGATAACATTACGGACTCAGGAAAGAAAAACTACAGAAATTTTGGCATTGACATTTCCTATTCCAACTTCTTGTACTCTTTGATCGAAGGGATTGCTTATGATCTTGTCTTGAGTCTGCAGTTTGTGTTGACGATCTTGACTTGACCGAAATCTATTGATTGTCTTTGTGTTGACGATATTGACTTGATGGAAATATATTTATTGTCTTTGTGTTGACGATATTGACTTGACGGAAATCTGTTTATTGTCTTTGTGTTGACGATAGTGACTTGACGAAAATCTGTTGATTGTCTTTGTGTTGACGATATTGACTTGACGGAAATCTGTTGATTGTCTTTGTGTTGACGATCTTGACTTGACGGAAATCTTTTGATTGCCTTTGGGTTGACGATCTTGACTTGACTTGACGGAAATCTTTTGATTGCCTTTGTGTTGACGATCTTGACTTGACGGAAATCTATTGATTGTCTTTACTTTGCCTTAGTTATCTTGAGCTAGTCATTACACCCAATCTAATGTTATCTTACAATTCACATCTAGGTCTTTCCAGTGGTTTCTTACCTCTAAGTTTGACAGTTAATACCCTGAACACGATTATAGTTTCTTCCATTCGCGTTGAATGTCCTGCGCCCCGTAATCCGCGAGGTGAGATTTGAATACCTTAACAATGTATTGTGATGAGTTACATTATCGTCATCCCTTTTTAGACCAAATGTTTTCCTAAGTATTTTATTTTCGGACACTCTAAATTTCTTCTAAATTCTGAGTGTTACATTTCTTGACAACAGGCGAGATGCTAACAACTTACTGAGTAAGTAATAGCAGTTTATCTTGGTCTACTTGTATTAATTATCTTTACTTGACCTAACTAGATTGATTATCTTACAGTTGGTCTGACTTTATTGGCGGCATTATTATTACCCGTCCTGACTGTATTAATTATCTTAATGTGATTTGATAGTAAATTGATGATCTTGACCTGACTTTAATGTTAATCTTACTCAACAATTTTGTTTAGCTTGTCTTGACTAAGCTTTATTGGTGGTTTACCCGCCTCAGTGGCGTAGTTGGCTAACGCGCTTGTCATGTTGAGCTCGACTGCTGAGAACGGGGAGATCGAGGTTCGAATCTCGCTCGGCCGGTTGAACTGCGGGTGGTTTTTCCTAAATGGTTTTCCACTCTCCCTCCACGCAAATGCGGGTTCATTTCCTCTAATTCAACCTTCCCAATTCCTAATCCATTAGAGTAATTAGTACTTAAAGCGTATAACCCGAACGGGTAGTAAGACGTGGTGCTAAATATTATTATTATTAATTATTGGTGGCTTCATCCCTTAACCTGGGGATTTGCTTTTAACAAAACAATATCCCTTTTAGTATTATTTTTAGGGGGCTTGTGATTGTTACTTTTATCAAATATTTACTTTAATTTGTTTTGTTCTCAAAAGTTTTATTTTGCAATGTTTATCGCATGTGACAACTAAAACAATTACTATAACTACTTCCATGTATTCATAAGTCAATCCATGTAACCTGCAGCTGTTACTTTTGATAGATACTATAAATTACTCTAAAATGATACTAATAATATAGTAAAATGTAATCAATGTTTCCTGCAAAAAATATAATTGTTTTAATAAAAAGTGACCTGGCGGTCTAGGGGTAAGGTGTCAGACTTCTGTGCTGGCGGCCGGGGTTCAATCCTCGTTCCCGGCACAGATTTATCTGATTACCAAACCCTCCCTTCACCTCTGACAAGCCATCTTGTGAATGTGGGGAATGCCAGGCCTTCACCGTGGTTCGGATTCCACGTTAAACTGTAGGTCCTCCATTTCATCTCACAATCACCCTACCATTACACATTAGCGTAAGTGCGTATAACCCGAACGGGTAGTAAGACGTGGTGCTAATAATAATAATTATTATTATTATTATTTTAATAAAAGGTGCTACAGATGTCTATTTGTTAGAATATTCATGTATAGATATAGTTTCAAGTAACAATACAAATGCTCTTATCTTAGAGATAGTGACGATTTAGGCAGTTATAAGCTTAATACACAATTATATTTTTGTCAATTTTTAACACTCTAAGTTTGATTGTTCTAAAAGTTCTTAACAATGGCATGGCGTTCAATGTTTCCAGGTAGAGTAGAATGTATACAAACATAATCTGTAAAATTTTGATCATCACTCAGTGGAACACTCATTGGCCTAGTATGAACGAAAATACATTCCCCTGTGAGGTGTTTAGAGCAGCGCCATATATGATTGGTAAAATGGGTAAAGAGCTTATATTAGAATCATAGGTACAGTTCTAACAGGGTCTGCTTAGCCACGTCCATGGTTCTTAAATATTCTTACTATAGAGATCCAACCGAAAGTAGGCCTATATTCACGAATGTAGATTTATGGTTGATATTTGAGTAAAAGGTGATATTATGCTGGGAACTACGATAACTTCTTTATTATCAATTACTGCTATCCATCAAGCAGGGATTTATTAGTAAGGCTATATATTATTTGTGTGTGTGTGTTTTAACAGCATCATACTACCCTTTCTGACAATCCCACATATTTTTAATAATGGGATGCGAATAGCGAAGGTAGAATTAAATTAAATGTACTCGAATTTTGATAGAAATATATTGGAAAGCCATTAAGAAAAAAAAACAGCACTCATTATACCAGCAGAGATTCGAACACAAGATATCCATATCACCGGCAATCGAGTCTATTACGAGAATGAATCTACAGGTTCTACGACCATTGATGCGGGTACTCTGTATTCATGTGGTTTGTTTTTTACCCCCACTGAAATGTAATATTTTAAATCACGACCCATCTAGGAAAAAAAATAAAAAATAAAAATTACCAAGTATTTGGAAGATCCCTTTATCGTAGATGAAAAGCCTTTGAGATGTAATCACAGAGACAAAATTCCCGTCCCGAAAATAACTCCGAAACCGACCGCACAGACACAATTGCAGTGATCTTCAAACCCATTCTTCTTTCTAGCCAGGGCAAAGGGGGGGAAGTAATTTAGCACTTTCTCACGCCGGTCGAACCTTTTATTTACATAAATAATCAGCGGCCTCCAATCCACTCTCTCCCCCACCTCCACCCCCTACAACCTCCTTCATCCCAACACAAAACCGAAAAGACAGGGACAGAGACATCCGAATAAAAAAAACAGATAGGTTAAAGGGATAGCGCGGGGGGCGGGGGGGGAGGGGGAGAGAGGAGATAGAGAGGAAAAAACCAACAACTCATTTCTCTCTTTCTCGCTTGTAAATCTCTACCTCTCTCATTTTCTGCTTCTGCTCTCCCAGTCAGCGACTGCATGAGCTTTGCTTTTAATTAGTTCT
>CABEEJ010000003.1:442144-483569 GCA_901482245.1 Timema douglasi | reverse complement strand
CACCGTGTTTTACTACTCATTCAGGTTATACGTAAATGTACTAGTTACGATAATGTATTAGCGATAAGTTTTAACATAAAGGCAGAGTGGGGAACCATTTAGGAAAAAACACCCTCAGTAAATCCGACCGGGATTCGAACCCCAATCTCCCTGTCATCTTCAGTCCAGTCTATTGCATGAGTGACGCCTTAAGCCATGCGGCCACCGAAGAAGGTTTTTGAAAATCGAAATATTGTGAGCGAAGAGTAAAAATATAAGCTAACCCCACTTTCTAGATTTCCCTAAATAATTCCCAATTTCAAAATATAATCTTAAATTGCGCTTTTCTACTACTTTTATAAAAAGAATAGGAATCGTTCCTCATTATGTGCTGCTCCATTAACAGGTCGATGAGCCGCAAATTTGACATGCCTGGTCTAGGAGTGTCGGCAAAGTCTTAGTAAACGTGGCGGCAATGCAAGTTGATAAAAACACTATCAAAGGTTGTAGCACTGGGAACCCCCGGACGCTCTTTAGGGTTTACAGAATGGAGACGGTTCAATCACGTGGCGTTAGTCTGTTATGTAAGGTCAACTTAACGTAGGTTATGCCAAATAGTACACAGATACAGGAAAGAGATGAGCGCTTATACTTTACTATTTTATTTGTAATTTTAATTCTTTTGACATGTTTACTTATCGCCCTATTTTATCTGTGGTTAAGTTCTAAAACATATACACACAGGCGTATATTTAATATTTATATTGATAGAAAAAATCTTAAAAGCTACCGAATACTAAAGAAACAAAATGTTTTAGGCAGTTCAACTATTTTACAATAATATCAACTTGAGCAAGTACATGAAACTAGATAGATGAATTAACTCAATTAAGTGATTAACGTCAATAGTAAATTTGAGTCAATTTGACACTAGATTTTTTTTTTAAAGCAAAATCATGCTTTAAATATAAAGAAAGTTGTTCAAAAAATAATTGATCTAAGTCGATTTAATATAACAAAGTTTTAGCAACAAAGAATCCTTTTTTATAAAACTTTGCGATACAAGAGTTTGCAGAAGAAATCCAAAATTGATTAAAGGTTTATTACGTGACTTTCTTATAAATGTATTCATTAATTTGTTTATTCTCTTTTTATCATAAAGAGGGATTGTACTTTTTTTTAATACAAGCTTGAAAGAAGAAAGAGATTTTTTTTTTCCTCAAGAGCATTGAAGCGGGGACGATTTCACAGCAAATTCTTGTGTGGCAAAATGCCCCTTATAAAAACAAGCTATTTCATTTGAAAAGGCTAAAGAGAAAAGGCTAGAACACTTTCGTAAAAGGATGGGAAAAATCTGCATATTTTTTTAGGATAAGAACTTTAGCTATTGTTGTGTGGTAGATAAAAAAAAACTACCGCTTATCATTTGCATACAAAGATTTCAATTGGATTGGTTATGGCGTGGACTCAAAGAAAAAAGCAGTCTAACAACTACAAATATATTGTATAAAAGTAGAGTTTAATGTATAATTTGATGTATTAATTAAATTAACATCTACATAATTTTATTAGATAATTTACAATAAGTGTTATTTCTGAAAAAATATTATTTTAACGCCACATTAATTTTACAACGCGTTAATCTATCCAAGAGTTGTTATCTTCACAGCATTTTTTTAACTAACACATTGAGGAGTTAAAATTTTAAAAGCACGTCAATTTGAAAACAAGTTAACACCTTTAGAATTTATTATCTTGAGGACACACTTCTTAGATTTAGTAAGCCTTAAACTATCAGATGCGCCAAAGCTTCCAATATTTTCATTTTTTTACCTCAATGAATTCACTAAATGAAGTTCTTCTATGACTATCCCACTATATCTGATAGGGTCTTTGATCTCAGGTGAAAATTGTTATAGGTTAGGGGTAAGAAATCGGACCCAAAACGGGAAACATCCATCTCTCTTATCTCATAACTCTAAATTAATTGCTCTTGGCCATATTTAATATTCTCTTTTCCCAAAGTAGAAGGAAAAGTAACCCGAGCACGTATATAGATAGATAGTATGACTGTCTTTCAGTAAATACTTCTGCTACGTTACTGTACGTAATATGTATGTATTTACTCTTGCATACTTTCAACTTGGCAGCATGTAATTACAAGACTCGTAGAAATGTTATTATTCATGTTTTCCACGTAGAAGGGCGTACGTAACAAGGCGCAACGCGACCGGGAGATTACAACGACGTCATCAGCCCTCTCTCTTCTCTCTTTCTAGACAAGAGTTTATACAGAGGAAGTTTCTCCCAAACTTGGGAACAAGAGTTGTGATTTATTGCCAGCGTGTTATAAATCAAAAGAGCTAAGAAAATCATTTATAGGAAGTGCAATATGTGTAGTTTATTAATTCGATTATTTTATTGAATGATTTATTATTTAAATATGATTTGATTGCAGTTTAAATTTAATAAATACCGAAAGTTAAAAAAAAATGCTATCCACACTGTAATAATAACATGACCAAGTACTTAGCACCAAGTCTTACTACCAGTTCGGTATATACGCTTAAGTACTAATTACGCTAATGATCTAGGAATTGGGAAGGTTGAATTAGAGGAAGTGAACCCACATTTTCGTGGGGATAGAGAGAGTGGAAAATCATTTAGGACACCCCCCCCCCTCCAGTTCACCCGAGTGAAATTCGAATCTAAATCTCTCCATCCTCGACAGTCTAGCTCAACACGAAACTATCGCGTTAGTTAACTACGCCACTGAGGCGTACACACTGTAGACGTGGAATATTTATGCCTCATTCTTCTTAAGAATGGATATATTTAGCAGCTAAAAAAGTTACGTATTCATACTTCAAGTCATGTGACCTACATCTGTGTCTTTTGATAAATATGATATAAACCTATAAAGTAATACTATTAATATAGTAAAATATTATCAATGTTGACCAAAAACGAAATCCCCCATTCACCTAAAATAATTAAATCTATATTATTAAGTGCATAAATGTGTAAACAATTTTAACTTGAGATCACTTTAGTTGATTACTAGTTATATAATAAGCTTTGTATTAATATGTACGATTTATTGAATAGGATAGCTCGTCCCCACGAAATGGTTAGTGGTTGACCACAGTATTATGAGACCTCGTTTAGATTCTAACTCACATATATATAGTTAGTTTACTGGTTCATCTTTCTATTTACAAAGTAAATATCAAGGTGGTCTGTCTGGATGTGTACTAATGGGGGTAATCTATTAGGTTAAGCTAGTTTATAATACACGTACAAATATAACCTGGGTGCTTAAGAAGTGAAGTTAAAATAAAACAATACAAATAAAAACAGTATAATTTAAATTAGGCATACTGAGAAATTACATTTTAATCATCTTTTGTATCAATTTTGAAAACACATATTAGATTAGATACCTTTGACAACTTACTCTAATTTAATAAAAAAAAAGTTTCTTATACTAGAATACCTCTGTATTTTTCATTTATTCAAAGTATTAAATGTTCACTTTTTGAACCAACTGATTATATCAGCCAACGACTTATGAACTAATCTAAATCTAGCACCAACACTACATCCAGCCACCAGCTGTTAAATATTCTTCACTGTGAAAGGGGAAACGCAGATTGCATCAATGATAAATATTTAGGCCATGCCAGAAATCAAACCCGGGACCCTTAGCTCAGTCAACAGAAAATCTGCCGACTGAACTAAGATGTCGGACTATACCACTGTAAATATATATATATATATATGCATACATACATACATACATACATACATGCATAAATACATACATACATACATACATGCATAAATACATACATACATACATACATACATGCATACATACATGCATAAATACATACATACATACATACATACATACATACATACATACATACATACATATTATGCATACATACATACATACATACATACATACATACATACATACATACATACATACATACATACATACATACATACATACACACACCACATAAGTTCGGTGACTGACTTGCCCCATCACTTTCCTAAAAAAAAACGCATTTTTCTATATATATATTTTTTACGTCTTCTGCTCCAACAGTTCAGCAGCGCGGTGGTGGGCGTTCGTTTACAATTCCATTGTGTCGTCAGCTGAGGAACACTTCCACATTGTTAAGGTTCGAAAAGGGGGGACTAAATAGGGAGAGGTAGGGGATGAAGAGAAGGGGGCCTATCAGTGGCGCCAACGTCGAACACACGAGGGGATTTTAATGCAAGGTTACTGCTGAATACTCCTGTCAGTTGCTGCCAGTAATAACGGCAGAATATGGACTTCAGTTCTATTTTCATAGGAAGAAACCTATTTGACTGTTAGAAGAATTACAAGATATTTTACGTATTCATAAGTCAAGTCATATATATATATATGTATATAATTATCAAAGTCAACAGCAGCCGTCCCCGCGGTGTAGTGGTCAATGCACCTATCTAGGGGTCACAGGTTCGATTCCTGGCTGTTCGTTTGAGAATCTTTACTTAAGGGGAGTGATCCAAATGGTCATCAGGGTTTTGTTAGTTAGTCTTAAGTTAAGATAAGAATTAAATCGGCCCCACAACTTCATAATAACTATCGTCACATAATTTCACTGCGGGTACGACGTGTATCCTTCTATGGTGTACTCTGGGCAACGTTCTGTGCCAACAAAGCTGCTAATAGTCTACATATATAGCGATCGAACCTAGATGCCATGTTCCTCACGATAATATATTCCATAAGATGAAAAAAAAATTGCAGCAAAAAAACAAAGGTTTTTTAAAATTTGCTTATCATCAAAATCCTACAGTACAGTACAATTCAATTGTCATAAGATTCTTTTAGAGTAAACATATTATTTTGCGGCAAACATTAGGCCTACAATTTGCACCGATAATGTGAACCAAATAATTAAGATAAGGATGCCAATATTTCTTGTCGGGGATGTAAACTCCGCTCTATTTTCCGCACAGGATTCAAGTCAGATGTAGTCTCATCTTATCTGGATTGGGGTTTGGATCGCTACCGGGTGTACCAAGATGTTTATTCCAAACTTGTTTCTCACTCTCCCTACCCCTCCCCTTCCCCGTAATTGCTGCTACACTTATATTTAATTCTAACTCTACTCATATCTACCCAATTAGTGTAAATACCTGGATGACCAGGAGAGTAGTGAGACGCTGACCATAGGGTGATGGGAGAGGGCGCAGGGGAGGAGGTTAAGAGGGAGGGTTTAGTTATTCATATGGAAAGTCGGTAGTGCTTAGTTACTACAGTATCAGGTTGCGGGAAATAAATACTATTTTCATCTGTCGTATTTGTTATTTGTGTGATTTAGTATGTTATATCGAACACAGAGCCATCGTTGGCGATACCATCCACCCTTCACCACACTTGATGCGTTTTCATAACCATCCCAACTTCAGTGTAAACACGTTAACACCCTCATTTTCAGACAACACTCCCCCCCCCCCTCTATTTCTCACAACCCTTACCTCTCCTTTTCGCCGCAACCCTCACGTCTAGAGCTTTTGTAACCCTTGAAGAAGAAAAAGAATAAAAAACTGCACAGCCACACACTTGACTTTTCCCAGACAATTTCACAAAAGGCGTGTTCGTCCTGACGAAACACCTCCTAAATATGCAAAACTAAAGAAGAAAACGAACAGACAAAAACACAGTGGCAAGCAGCCCTTGTTCCACAACAAGGGGAGGTGCTAAAGAGGGGGTGTTAGGACGGGTGGTAGAGGAGGGGGGAGGAGCAATCTGTCAAGACATAACAACACCCTCCTGTAGTCGAGTATTGCTAAAAAGTTGTGTTCATTTGAGTATAAAGTCAAAAAGCGATGAAATTTTGAATAAGATATATGTTTTATTCGTAGACATAGTTTTGAAATAATATTTTGTGTCCACATATAATTCAGGATGAATCAAAACCTTTCTATTCAGAGTTCTGCCTTTCAACAGAGCCATTGACCTGTCCAAATTAATTTTGCAAATAAGTTCTTTTAGAAATACAGTATTTTGAAATTAATATTTGAGTCGGATACATGTTACATATATATTGTGTCATGTTTACTTTCTCGATATCTTACAGGTAGAGAAAGTATTGTGATCGTCAAAAATCGAGCTTGAAATTTTGATGAAGCTTGACCTTTCATGACGACCCCCCCTCCCCTTCCCTCACACAAACACACGAATCAGAAAATATACCCTCATTTTTGAATTTCCGTCTCTCTGTAGCTCCAACCAGAGCCTAAACTATTTTACCGATCGGGCTAAAACTTGGTATCTAAGGTTTTCATAGGGTTGCCACAAGGGATATTTGGAATTGGAAATCTAACCCTAAAACTAAGGGTAGTTTACTGAAGGGCAAGAAAGAGATGAAGTAGATTTTCTCAAAATTGGCTCCAATGACTTTGTTTAAATTTCATTTCAAAACATTTATAAATATTCCAAACAAAATGGCTACTCTCAATATTTCGGCAAAATGACTCTAAGGACTCCGGTCTGATGCATAAATTCTCATATCTCCGAAACTATTTGAGATAGGAAATTACTTATCATTACAAATATGTAGATCCATTTATAATACACATTTTCATTTGAATCATATTTGTATAAAACCAATTACTTTCAAGCTATAATCAAATATATATTTTTTTAACTTTTCGTAAATTAAAGGTAAAGTATTATGACCGTAAAAAAAATTCAAATCTGAAATGTTGATGAATGTCGACGTCTCAAGACCCCCCGACCCTAAAAAGTGCTCTTTGCAATGACGCCTGTCTGTGTGTCTGTTTAAACTTAAAATTAAGAGTAGTTTAGGAAAGGGTGAAAAGAGAAAAAATCGATCTTCTCAAAATCGGCTCTAACAATTTTGATTAAAATTCGTATTCAGGCGTTGATTAAAATTATAAATAAACTGGCTATTTTCATTTCCCCATGAAAATGACTTTTAGGGTACTTTACAGAAGCTGAGATTTCCGTATATCCTCAACTATTTGAGATACTAAATAAATTATTATTGCAAAATTGTAGTGCTATTAAAAATAAAAAACTTTTATATGAAATATATTTTTATAAATCCAACAGTTTCTGAGATATTGGCAAATATATTAACACAATTTTGTGAGCTTTAGTTGTAAATAGATACTACTTAAGTTTTAACGCAATAATTCTCCAATCTCATAGAGTAATTAAGTATAAGTAAGTCTCTCAAAAAGTTTATGTTATTTTTCCTTAAACCTCTTAGGAGAAATGTTTGTACAACAATGATCTATCTCCATTTTAGACTCAATAGTCAATATTTACACTTTTTATTGGTCAAAATTTATAAATGAGGAATTTAATAGCAATGCGATGACATGAAGATTTGCAACATCTAATAAAATGTTGAAAATTTTAACCGGAAGTCAAATTTTAATACGCAGTGTTGACCCTTGTGGACCCAACATTGATCTTTTTTATTGGTCCAAACATTCAATTGAGGACATTAATTCTTTAAAAATAAAATTATAAAATTTAAAACCGGGACTGAAATATTTTTTTTTACATAAATATAGTGCAATTTATGCTTGGGTTTGCTAGTGTATATTATTTCGTTTCACATATAAGTTATTACGAATTATATCTGATATATGTTGAAAAATTCCCCATGGGAACGGCATGTTAAATTAAAAAATGATCCGTTCAGAATATTTTTCAATACATAGGCTATTTGGATTGTTTTATGAGTGATGCTGTTTTATCTGATAAAATATTGTTATTGTTCTCACACAGTTATTTAACACTATAACATAGGTTTTTTCACATTGAATATTACATTTTTACTTACTACCCGTGCGGACTAACTGTATATTTATTTACACTCAGGGATAAGAGATGGGAAATGTATAATCTAGTGTGAAAATATAACCTCATTTTCTTTGTGGGAGAGTGGAAAGCGTCCAGGAGGGGGAAAAAAACACCTTAGTGTATCGTGCTAGAATTTATTTTGTCAAAATAAATAAAATATTACTTCAATAGAAACATAAAGTTTAATTTTCTTCGCTTGGTGACATCGACAGTTCCCGAATATCTGCCATGAGCATAACAGCATTATCTAACAAACTTTTTAAATGAGTAGTAAACGTTGTCATTACATTACAGGACACCATTGGCAGATATACAAGAGCTGTTAATAACAAAATGTGAAGACAAATAAATTATATGTTTGTACTAATGCAATCAATATTTGATTTATTTTGACAAAAAATTAGTTTTGATATAAAAAACTACAAATAGTGACCTTTTATCGCATTCCCTAGATCCCCAACTTGAATATAATTCTTATATGCATGCGGTCCCGTGGTGCAGTGCACCTTGCTATGAAACTAGAGGTAAGGGGTTCAATCTCCAGCTAGTAATTTTGGTATTTTTCTCTTAAGAGTAATTGTCACAGCGGTCGCCAAGAGTTGGTAAATTAGGCATAAGTTTGGTTTAATACTCCCATTTAGGTAGCAAGGAATCATAATTAATATTCAAGATTTGTATAAATTTAAATTGAGTACATTTTACAGGAATGAAAATATTGTTTTAACCAGCTTTGGTGGCAGCATGATCTAAGACATCACTTTTGTAATAGACCACAATGCAGATGACGGGAAGCTTGGGGTTCAAATTCCGGTCAAGTATACTGACATCGTTCTTTCCTAAAAAGTTTTCCACTCTTCCTCCATACAAATTCGGGTACACTTCCTCAAAATTCAACCTACTTCATAGCATAATTAGTAGAATAGATGTAAGTGTAATTTAAACAGGCAGTAAGCCACGTTGCTAAAAGTAATTAGCTTGTAAGTTGAGTTTATATAATTTTAATAGTTAAACCCAACTCAATTAGAAGTTTACCTGTTTCAGAAGGAATAAATATCCACAACATGAGATTCGAGATAAGATTTGAGGTTTTTTTGCGGGGATAAAAATTGCATTAGTTTTTTCAAATGTTAAATTATTAATGGTCTGGGTTCTTAATCAGGGCTATGTTTGATAATGAATTAAAATAGGATAAACTTCTTAACGTAATTAGTACATAATCATACATCCCGAATGGGTAGTAAGACGCGGTGTTAAAATAAAAATCTTTGAAAATATTAAATGCAGCAAAAAAAAATTGTACATAGTGCTATGTTGCATTGAGCAGAGGTCGGGGAATGGCGTATTGTCGGCATTAAACATGTAAATGTAGGGCTGATTATCAAGACCCTCTTTCTCTCGCTCCTCAGCACCTCCCCTTTCCCTTTCCCTCTTCCAGAACCCCGGCCAACTCTTTTCAAACACCGCAACAACACTCAAAACCTCGTCGTAGCGTCGTCAACATTACCATCCGCGAAGAGGAACAAGTGATTTTCATAAAGAAACAACACTTTAACAAACAGGTGAAGAAAAATCTGGATGAGAAAAAAAAAAGTATAAAAGATTTTTTTTTTCTTCTCGCTGGATCAAGATGCAGATTTTTTTTATTCGAGATGAAGTCAAGGAAAGAATAGTAATACGTTTGTATATATAATTTTGCCACAATTCAAAGATCACCGAAATGGGGGAAGGGGGCCAGAATTGTATTTTACGTGAAATCCGTAAATAATATTAATACATTATTTTAAAATTTGTATCGGTTGGAACTCGGGCTATGACGTAACCCTCACCTAGCTAGTTTGCTTTTAGAGTGGGGACAAGGTTTTAATTCAAGCCAAATGTACTTAAGGTGTGCTTTCCTAAGTGGCTTTCCATACTGTCTCCACGTAAATGCGGGTATACTTTCTCTAAACCACATGTTCTTAAACTTTTTTTATCGTGAAAAAATTATTAGCGACCCCGGGCAGTAATATTTTTTTTTAAATACTTAAGTGACAGTTTTTGATTAGTTTTGCATAAAAATTAGAAATAAAAATCATTATATTTTGCGTAAAATTCATACATGCAAATAATCTATGGAAAAACATTAATTTATCTTAGTTGAACAAATTAATGATTATTAAAATCTTGTTCATTTAATCGTACCGGATGACGTTTACTTTCACAATAAATTAAAAACATGTTGATAGTTCCGGAAGGGTTATTACTCGTAGGTTAAGAACCTACCTTTCTCATCCTTAATTTTTTAATGTAAATATATTTATTTATTTGAGGTATATGACGTGCACTTTCTGAACTGATTATATCAGCACACAAAAATTTCAATAAACGAGAGCGCTTACCACTATAGCCAGGATAGGTATTTTCCCATGCTATTCAGGATTCTTTTACATACCACCCGCCTCGGTGGCGTAGTTGGCTAACGCGCTAGTCGTGTTGAGCTCGACCGCTCAGTAGGGGGAGATCGAGGTTCGAATCTCAGTCGGGTGAACTGAGGGTGGTTTTCCCTAAATGGTTTTCCACTCTCCCTCCACGCAAATGCGGGTTCACTTACTCTAATTCAACCTTCCCAATTACTAATTCATTAGCGTAATTAGTACTTAAAAGCGTATAACCCGAATGGGTAGTAAGACACGGTGCTAAATAAGAAGAATAAGAAATACTCGGAGTAGCGACCTTGAAAGGTCATTGAAGCCAATAACAGTTGCCGAGGAGCTCAACTGGAAACCAAAATAAGGTTACGCCATTGACGCCAGTATCGGGCCAATATTTCAGTCATAGTCTCCTTAAAAAAAAGAGAAGAGAGAAAATGAAGACGCTCGAAGGTCGGTAAGTTTGGGAAGGAATGATTCTCGTGTTGTGAATGCGTGAAAATAATAATAGTAAAAAAAGATTCGAAAACACCCCCCTCCACCTTCACAAAAATCCCGCAACGCCTTATTGCTCTTAATTCGTCTCTCTTCAGGTTTGTTTGAGCACTTCTTCAGGAATGAAAGGAGACACAAGGGTGGGGGGAAGGGAAAACGAATCGAGGCGACGGAAAAAAATAAATAAAAAGAAATGGGCAGGAAAAAAAAGAGTAAAGGGGGGGAGGGAGAGTGATAAAAATAAAAGTAGAATTGGTGGATGGGGAGAAATACTATGGAAGCTTTTAGCTAGAATCAATACAACTTGTCTTTTGCTTACCTCTATAGTCTATATTTCTATCTAGCACAGCTGGAGGCCTATTTCTAGGAGTACGTATTAATAAAGAGACTGTGAGGAACAATTTACAGGAGAGTGCCAGAAAGATACATCAGCTGTGCATAAACCGTTTGAAAATGCTCGATTTCAATCAATATTTCGGCAAAAATGAGTGTTGAGAATTGATTGAAATTAGACCATACAACAAACTAAGCCAATTATATAGGCCTATAGGCTGTATTTAAATTATATAACTTTCACAATATCTACTATAGCCGCCTCTGTGATTTAGTGGTCAAAGTTCCTGGCTACAGCTCAAGAGGTCCCGGGTTTGAACCCCGGCAATTCCTGATTTTTATGTGAAGCAGTGGATCTGGAACGGAATTAACTCAGCCTCGAGGAGCTACTTGAATGAAAGAGTAGCGGCTTTGATTTAGAAAACTGAAATTAACGACCGTAGAGTTCGTTGTTCTGACTACATGACTACCTCTATCCTCAGAAGTTGGCCTTATATTCGTCAACAGACGGCACCCTCTCAGGTAAGGCTAACACGATGGAGATCTATTTTCTAAATACAGCCAACATATTGATATTAGAAGAGCTTTTGCAAACTAGGTATTAGAAAAACTTTACAACTATAGAAATTCATAGAATTTTTTAAATTTCCCACAGTTTAGTGAAAGTGGTCTATTGGCTACTTTTTATTTTCAGGAACGCCTCTTGCTACCCTTATGAGCTATACGCTGTTGTATTTTAATTTACATCCATTACTGTTTGAAGCCAATGGTCTGGATGAGTTTTTTATTCAAGCCATATATTTTCCACTACCAGCTGGCTAGCTAGCCCTGTCGTAGCTTCATATGACTTATAATATAACTTAAGACTAGGACAGGCACAACATCCAGATGGCTACTTAAACTATTTTCTGCATGAAAATAATATAAAGATACATTTTGAGAAACTTTAATTATACGGGTATTTTCAAGAAGAAAAGATTAAAAATTATCCAAACAGATCTTACTGGTCTTTTGAAGTAGAATCAAAAACGGCCAAACACATCTAACTAAGCCGGTCGTAGAGTATCAATCTGGTTCAAGAACACAAATCACCATTTAATTTGGTTAAACCAAACAAAGTCAATATTAATTGCGTAATATAAAAATCTGGTCATTTCGTTTCTTACCGCTGAGCTAAATAGACAAACTAGTAGTTCCACATGGTGTGGGGGGTTGTTAAAGGCGGAAGAGGCGAGTGACGAGTTTGGGAGGGGTGTGAGAATTCTCGGCTTGGAATTCTAGACACGTCCCGCTACCTCTGTCATCACTACCCCACTCAACAGATCATCTCAGAGTGGCCATTTATCAGGGTGGAGCTTTGCCCTCAGCTCCATTCAACCGGTTTAAAGGGCCTTGATATGGTTCACTTCAAAGTTTAAAACTGTGTACAGTCCTTTCATCTGAGAATATGGTATATTATCATTTTCACCTTCAGGAAATCAGTTGGCTAAATTTAATCAGGTGACCTGAGGGGTAAACTTTCGTTGTCCATTGAATGGTTAGTGAATTATTGACTAGTTTGCTAAGAGAGCACTGTTTTTGGCTACCTTCGTACGCACATTATTTAGAAGCAAATATAGAATTGGTATGATAATAGCAATACAGTAAAACCTCAATTTTATGGACAACTTGGTGGGAAATTACTTTATTACCAGGCAAAAAGGTATACTATAACGTAAGTGGGAAAATAAGTTACGAATAATATTTGGATGCTCTTGGATATAGTATTTAGTGGAGTAACAAAGTAGCGGGTGACCTGGTGGTCTAGGGGTAAGGTGTCGTACTTCTGTGTTGGGGGTCCGGGATTCAATCCTCGGTCCCGGCACAGATTTATCTGATTACCAAACCCTTCCTTCACCTCTGAAAATACATCTTGTGAATGTGGGGAATGCCAGGCCTCCACCGTGGTTCTGATTCCACGTTAAATTGTAGGTCCTCCATTTCATCTCACAATCACCCTACCATTACCCATTAGCGTAAGTGCGTACAACCCGAGCGGGTAGTAAGACGCGGTGCTAATAATAATAACAAAGTAGCATTAAATTACAGACTAAGATAAAGTAGCTAAGTATTAAAACCTACATTTTTTTTATACTGATCGAAGATGCAAATATCAGCCGTAGTGAATAACTTGACCTTGAAGAAAGTGCAGACAAAGAAAGCAGCGTGGCTTGCACACGCGAATATGATTTAGCGACCATGATCGAACAAAACTGATTGAAGCCCATTTGGTCTACAATGAGGTGTTACTTATAGTTAAAACATCCTAAACCGCAATGAACTCCAAAATACTATTCCTGCTAATAAAATTGGGACAAGTCTGTAGATTTTATCGATGAGAATAGAATAATCCAAAAGCCACCCTAAGTTTATTCTTTCCAAAAGAGCCGTGTTTGATCTATTGCGTGGTCTTTGCGCTCAACGGCGAATGTTAAAACAACGGGATATCTATTCTAATAAATGATTTTAACCTGCTTCAGTGGACGCATGCTCTAAGGCGTCACTCTCATGTTAGACTAGACTGCCGATACAGAGAGATCGGGTTTCGAATATTTGTCAGGTGTACTGAAGGTGGTTTTCTCTAAAATGGTTTTCCACTATTCTTCCACGCAAGTGCGGGTACATTTAATTTAAATTCAACCTTCTTCATCCCTAATAGATTAACGTAATTAGTACATAGGCATATAGCCCAAACGGGTAGTAAGAGTCGTTGCTAAAAAAACAAAAAGAAACAAGAGTGACGAAAAAATATAGTTATTACTTCCTTTAGGAGTAAAAAGTAAAAGACAATGGGTATCAAGGATGTGTCAGTGCACTACTTTTACCGTTTATTTCTATTCTTACAAAACCATTTGGTTTTCTTAATGTCAGTGATCCTGCAGAAATTGCATCTGTACCCCAATTGAGGAATAAAAAGTTAAAACAAAATAGTTTTTTGTACGTATGGGAAACCCGAATGAAAGCTGATGGTGTAGTTTACAACGGGTTTAACTTTGAAACGTGATTAGAATTTTTATCAGATAACTTCTTTCAAATTAGTTGTGGCCAGAAACAAAACGCCACGGACGAACATTTATGTTTACTCTACATTTTAAATGGACTACTTCTGCTACTATTTATATTAAATGGGAGTAAACAATTTGTTTAGGACGGGAAGCTCACCAGTATGAAATTAAATTAATTGTCCAATTAAATAAGTTAAATCGTTTCCTGATTCAAGAAAAATAGTATGGTCCACTGGACCGCTTCTATGTTTCTGGATATAGATATAGAGCTCCCGGGTTCAACCCCCAGCGCTTCTAAATTTTTCTGCAAAACCATGGGTTTGGAAAGGGGTCAACCCAGCCTCATGAGGACAAATTATGAGCTACTTGAATGAAAAAAAAAAAAAAATAAATAAAAAAAAAGTAGCGGCTCCTGTTTAGAAAACTGAGATTAACGGCCGGAGTGTTCTTTGTGCTGACCACTGACCACATGACACTCTTTATCCACAAATGTTGGCAATACTATCACCAACAGACGGCAGCCGCTCGGTCAGTATGGCTGATTGCAAGCTGACGCTATGGAGTATTTTATTAGTTATAATTGTGTTCAACCTTTAACGCATAAACTAGAAGGTCAAGCTTTAAAAAATACCAATAATATATTAATTTTTATACTGTAATCATATATTTGAAACGCAAGATCTAGACACAAGACTAATCATGATTTGTAAACTAACAGGAACACACAAAATATTTAACAATAATAATAATATTTAGCACCGCGTCTTACCACCCGTTCGGGTTATACGCTATAAGTACTAATTACTCTAATGGATTAGGAATTGGGAAGGTTGAATTAGAGGAAGTGAACCCGCACTTGCGTGGAGGGAGAGTGGAAAACCATTTATGAAAAACCACTCCCAGTTCATTCGACAGAGATTCGTACCTTGATCTCCCCGTCCTCAGCAGTCGAGCTCAACACGACAAGCGCGTTAGCCAACTACGCCACCGAGGCGGGTAATATTTAACAACACACCGACAGATTATTTCAGTTAGTAACCCATATATCTATGATTTAATTCCCTCATATCGGCGGTCACACGGAATAAGGAGTAAGGTCATCTGTCCTTGTTTGTCGGTAACGTAGATACCTGGTTTGTAATCTCAGCCGGTTGTACCTAGGAGTTTATTCCCAGATAGTATCCCATTCTCCTTACCCGCTAGTATGAGTGAATCACCTTAAAATCTTACCATCCTTATTCCTTTAGTGTAAATATGTGGGTAACCAAGACGTAATTTCCAGATTTGATTTATGACTCGGCCGAAGGTGTCACTAGAATTTGTAATGTTGTCCTCTTCCAATAATTGGTAAATTAACAGTTTAGGTCTGGTTGAGTGTTTACTTTAGGCTTATAATAATTATTTAGTAATCAACAGTGAGCACATTTGCACTAAGTTAGATAAAAAAGTAATAACCCACCAATACTATCAATATTAGATCTACAATATAAAGCTTATTGGACGAAGGTCTAGTTTTTTTGTTAAGGGTCTTACTCGTGTTATTTGCTTAGTGACTGACTAACCTGGCAACTATTATAGTTGGGTATTTAGTAAGGAGTTCGCCTCCCAGGGCGAATATCTCATGGTGTTTGATAGCCCCTCGCAGTGGCGGCTAAAGGAAGAGGTTTTGGGGGATTTATTTATATTGCCCTATAAGACATTTTTATTTTTATATTTATTTATGAGTTAGGTGTATCCAAAATTTTAAGTTCGTCGCCGCATCTAACTACCTGTTCGGTTTACACGCATATGTACTAATTACACTATTGGTCTAAGGATGAGAAAGGTTGAATTTAGAGGAAGTGTACCCACACTTTCGTGGATTGGAAAACTATTTAGGAAAAATCAACCCCAGTAGGCCTACACCCGACCGGGATTCCAACCCCGATCGCTCTGTCATCGGTAGTTTAGTCTGGTGCGAGAGTGACACTTTAGACCATGCAGCATTCGAAGCACGTACCCATTACTAATGTTATTTCCTTTAAACACAAAGCGTTTTTAACTTCTTATTGTTAATAATACATTACCCGTCTCGGTGGCGTAGTTGGCTAACGCGCTTGCTTCGTGTTGAGCTTGACTGCTGAGGATGGGGAGATTGAGGTTCGAATCTCGGTTGGGTGAACTGGGGGAGGGGGTCCTAAATGGTTTTTCACTCTCCCTCCACGCAAATGCGTGTTCACTTCCTTTAAATGTAACCTTCCCAATCCCTGATCCATTAGCGTAATTAGTTCTTAAGCGTATAACCTGAACGGGTAATAAGACGCGCTTCTAAATAAATAGTACATTATATTGAATCATATAAGGACTTGGCCACAATGTTTAACGAGTGGTTTGGGGCGTCATACTTGCCTTTCACTTGATAGTTTAAACACTTTTCCTCTTGTTTCTTATACAGAGACCTTAATATATCTTGAGCTTAACGTTTATATAAAGACCACCAAGTTGTTTCAGTGGATACAATTTTCGATAGAAAGTCTAGTTAGGAAACCTGATCTTAATCTGGTTAGGTCTGATGATTATTTCCTATTGGTATACAACTATACGCGTTCATCTCGATATCAAATTAGTAAACGTCTCAGCAACAGTTTGTGAGTTGTGTTATTTAAAACGTGCACGTTAAATACCCGAATAAAAAGGCTAACTTGATCACTCCCAATCCTTTTCTGTTCAGTCGTTCCACAAACATGACAAACTGTCCACTTGATTCGACTCTATCCGGGAACCAATCAATACTCTTGGAAAATTCAGGGTTTATGACTGTTGGAAAGTTGGCGGGGGGGTTTTTTTGATGGGAGGAAAGGGTTTGGGAGAAGGCAGAGAGGGCAGATATCGATAGAAGAGAGCAGCAGCAGTAGCAGCAAAAAAAAAAAGTCCACCAGATGTCGATGGAATAGTGATGATGACGATTATAATGATAATGACAAGCCATTAGTGCTAATGACGGTACCTATACTCAGACAACACATTCAATACCATTCATCCCACACCCCTCTAACACCCTCTCATTCCAAAGCCTCGTTTTCCTAAATTTTGTTGTTTGATCACGTATAATACTTTGAAAATAAAAATAAAAGGGAAGCAAAAAATATATATATATCCCCGCAGTAATAAATACATATACAGCTCAAAAACACATTCATGTGCAGTGCAATGAGAATTGAATGGGGGCATCAGTGAGCTTGGAAATAGGAAGAGGGGTAAGGCGGGCACAAACCCGAAATGGAAAGGGCTATGATTTCCATTTAGGAGGCTGTTATATCACAAAAACCACAAGGCATAAAACCACCGCCAATTTGAGCGCTATCAATGGCAATCATTTTAACGAGCAGTGCGATGACATGCAGCATTTGAATTTCGCCCTTGCGAAACGTGCCGATCGGGGTGTATGGCAGTTCATAGGGAGTCCGCCAGTCTCCCATACATTGTGTCTCGCGGGGGTTTTGGGGCTTAAAAAACAACAACTGCGCTGTTAGGTAATGTAGATTTTCACTGTGAATTTTTCTGTGTCAGAACACGAAACAACAAAATATTCTCACACCAGTTGTCATACGGTTTAAGTAGACCTTGGGGTTCTTAGGATAAAGTGCGCGTCTAAGAACCCGGTATTCGTGGGTTTAAACCCAGCCGAGGCTAACAGATTTTTCTTGAATCGGTAGATTCTTTCGTGCGAGCTCGTAGAATTCCTTTTATTTCCACGGGCAAGTGTCGGGCTATCACCAGGAAGTGTATCCAGCTGTAAAANTATATATATATATATATATATATATATAGGTCCACCAATATATATATATATATATATGACGAGATCTTGTGACTTGTTATGGATTAAAACGTCGACCCTGCATGAGTGGGCTAAGATGTAGGGAAAAGAAGAATTGGGAATAGGATTTAAGCGTTAGGCTCACAATATACTTGATTGCCGGTGACGGGGGGAGGCCGAGGTTCTAATCTTGGCTAGGATCACTGGGAGTAGTTTACCCATCCACTACCAACGCCACTGTGAGGAACTCCCGTAAAATCACCATCTTCCCCCCTGACCCTTGGATTAAGCCGTTAAAAACCTTGGTTTTAAATGTAATTTAAAAAACAAACAAACTTATATCAACCAAACTTGCGAGCAGTTGTCAACAGGGTCAAAAATTTGTTCTTAAAGAGCGAGACTGGTGTTCAGTAGCAACTATCATGTTTTCTGTTCTCGGTTAAGTTAATTTAAGATCCATGTATCTTTACAATTGTGTGTTTAGATGAGAGTTTATTTTAGCACTACACGCAAGACCTATTTGTAGGGTAATTCACACTGATTTAAGGGGACAAAGTAAAGAATGTGATATTTATGAAAAAATGTTCCAGCATTCACCTGGAGAAAATACCCTAGTACCTATTTAAGGACGAGCAATTATACAGATATTAAATATTAATTTGACCCGTTCTTCGCACGGATAGGCCCCTAAGCCAAACCTAATTATATCAAAATGATTTGCTTCCAACCAGGTTTTTAATTAATTAATTAAATACATTTAGCTAAAATTTTAAAATCCCGGCTTTGGGATACACATATTTGTACACAGGGACTACTTATTTTAAAAATTTATAACCTCTGCGCGCGGTATAGATCCAGCAATGATCATGACAGACAAAACAACTCTTGATTTTATTTAATAAAAGAGAGATCATCGTTGAGACCATAATCGAGCCCGTGCCCCCGAGATGGTGGACAGTCTCTTTAACCATTTAGTCTCAGGAACAGACCTTTACGCAGGTAGCCAGCGCACTCACAAGCTGCGGTTGCGCTAAATGAGCAACCACGGAGATAAATTGTCATTGAAAAAAAATGTTGAGTTAGACCTACCTAATAATTTAATTCTAAAAAAAACACAGCGGTAGGTCGCCCGATCGGCAACTCATCATTGTGAAAGGGTAAACCCTTAATTTTACAAATTGTTTATACATATAATACTTACAGTCCTGGAGATCGATCCTAGATGCCTCTTAGTTCAGTAGACAAAGCTAATGTTTCGAACGTAAAAAGTAATTTAAACGAATCAAGCTGTGAAGGAAACGAACGTCAAGTGACAAGTGAACCTTCCCTACCAACCCCCTCCACAAGTTGACAACCACCCTGTAGCTGCTATATTTCCGCGTCGTGTATGGAGTGTAATGATGATCACACAGGCACACCCCCTCCTCCTCACAACACACCCCTCCCCGTGTCACTGTAAACTCGTTAAGCGGGGCGGTGGAGTAAGGGGGTACATTGAGGGATGGTAGGTTTGCAGCGGAGAGGTGAGGGAAAAAGGATCCTGGTGATAAATTGATTTTCAAAACTCAAAACCCAAACCCCCAAAAAACGAAAAAAAAACTTTTAAAAAAGTACATACCAATCCACTCGCTACCCCTATTAATGGGGCACACGAAATGGGTGAGTAGTGGTAGACAGAACGAAATATAATAGTAATAATAAAAATGAACAGTCACTTTCAAAATTGTTGCACATTTATTTCAATATGAACTCACAACGAAAGGGGTGTCGTATTGGTATTGCCATTTTTTATTTGTGTGTCAGGGCGATACACACAAACACATGCACCAGCCTGAATCATGAGAGGAGCTAATAGGGATGAAGCACAATGAGATTAGTTCTGTGCCGGGAGAATATGGCTGCGGAACACATATGGACAGCTCAAAACGTTGGCCGAGTTCATGGAATGCTTATGTCGAAGGAGGGAGGGGTGAGGTTTGTAGTAGTCTTCACACCCACAAGTTTAAACACATTAACAGCTATTGCAATTTGTTGATTAATATTTCAGATATAGGTGGAACGATGACACTCTCTTGTGATGTGGCCATTAGCTATGGCAGGAAGGTGTAAGAGGTACTCACTTTTTAGTGATAGTGTTAACAGTGCAGACCTATAAGGATTTATTTAGTCACAGTATAACCATTCATATAGATTCTGTGACGTGACGAAACATTTTATAGTGATTAAATTTAGATATTTCAGATAGTTAAATAGGTGTCGGTACATGTCTAATTTATTTCAGGTGCTCAACGTCTTAATATCCGTCCGGGATATACGTGTATTTAGACTTGTGAGGAAGATAGACATTTAAAAAAGTGTACCAGCATTTTCGTTGAGGGAAAGTGGTAAACAGCTTAGTAAGAAAACTCTGTACACCCTGCTGGCACTCGAATCCAAGCCTTTCGGATACTTTCTAATCAAAACGCATGCCTACAGGTATAGACCATGTCTTGCTGCAATTTTTTATTAATAATTATAGAAAATAAAATGTTTTATGCAAACTTGTAGGACGTAATGGGTTTGGTGCAAGGTAAATAGTCTGATAGCCAGGTAGCCTTGATGTGAGTCACCGGCAGATAGCGCCATAAAAGCTTTATGTGGGGTTGTTTGCTTCCCTTGTCTTGGACCACACAGGGTACCGCCACTAACGGTAGCGAGAGGACAGTTATTTGGCCCATGTTTGATCATGAGGACCAATGGGAGTGTTTGCCTGGCTTATTTCAAAATGTCACTCAGGTGAAGAAGGACTCGCCACTCTTGTTTTTAACTCGCATGAGCCAGGGACAATCTCGTGCCAACTCTCGAAAATTAGGTTTTATAAAGTATTTAACGGCACCTAGTGTTCGTCGTTCGGTAATCGAAGCGGGTCTAATTGTTATTATGCAAGGTGTCATGATAATTAATATTAATTAAATTACATAACTTATAAATTTGTCCTCTATGACGGGGCTAAGAAATTGATATTGGTAATTTACAATAAATCTGTTGACGGTTACTATCACACTATCTAGGACGCGTGACATGTATCAAGGTAAATACCAGAAGAAAATCAATATAATGAATAGTAATTTAAATATATACTGTTTTATTAATTTAACCAACAAAACACATCCACTATACAAGCACTACCAAAACTATAACTTAAACAATAAACATTCGTTCCGTGCCGACCTCATTTTATTTGATAAGTATTTACGGCTATATACAGGCTGGCCACGAAAGCGAGCGTGTTAGCTGTTGTGCGTGTATATGTGTATCAGTCTGTTAAAGCAGTCAAATGTATCGGTAATGAAATTGAGTATGACGAAAATAAAAATTTACTCACAGATTAAAGTTATTATTAAAACTATTATAATTATAATTTTATTTTATTTGATTCACATAGCGAGTAAAATATAGTCCACTTTAAAAACAAAATTGCTTTATTACTTAAGTTTTTAGAAAAAAGTTTGCAATACTAGATCCTTGTGAAAATTAATTGATTATACGATTTTTAATATATATTTTACAGCCATTACTGGTTCCAGCCTATGCACTGGGTCAGTATTTTATTCAAGCCATATATTTTCCACTATCGGTTGGCTAGGCCTCTTGTAGCTTCATACGCCCTATACTCTGACTTAAGACTAGGACAGACACAACATCCAGTCCCTGGCCATCAATTTATCAATGTGAAAGGGTAAACCCATTAATCAATTATACATTTTCAGCCATGCCGAAAATCGAACCAGGGGCCCTTAACATAGCAGGCAGACACGCTACCGACTGAGCTAAGGTGTCGGAAATATATATTAGCCCATCGTCTTACTACCCGTTCAGGCTATACGCATATACATTAATTATGCTGTGTTAGGGATGAGTCATTATCATTATTGGCACCGCGTCCTACTACCCGTTCGGGTTATACGCACTTACGCTAATGTGTAATGGTAGGGTGATTGTGATATGAAATGGAGGACCTTCAGTTTAACGTGGGATCCGAATCACAGTGAAGGCCTGGCATTCCTCACATTCACAAGTTGTAATTAATACACGTCTTGTCAAAGGTGAAGGAAGGATTTGGCAATCAGATAAATCGTTAGGGATGAGGAAAATTGAATTTGGAGGAAGTGTACTCCCATTTGCATGGATGTAATCTGTAAAATCATTTAGGAAAATATACCCTTAGTATATCTGACCGGGATTCTAACCTCTATCTTCCCATCATCGGCAGGCTACTACATTACGCGAGGGACGCCTTGAACCACGCAGCCAACAAAGTGGGTAATATATTATGTTATCATTACCGAATCTTTAGGTATTTCTATAATTAGAAGAGTATTTTAAAGACGATTTTGGTTCGGCTATGTTGTAATCTTGTCTTGCTTAACTCAGTTAACTAAGAGTCTGATATTAAGATAAATCAGTCGGCCAGTGGCATGTCGTGGAGTTTTGCCAGGGTAAGCAGAGCTTGTTAAAACTGTACCTGTGATGTCTTATCCCCACACTGTCTCCATTTGACCAATTACAACTATATGTAGGCTGTTTGTTCTGCTTGTGTGGTCCTCAATCACTGTCCAAGATCACCAATGCGGTATGCCTTAAAACGTTGCTCGATCAACCCAGAGGTACCTTCTTGGTTCAAATCCCGGTCGGAAGGTTCATGGTGTTTAACCCTCGCTCAGTGCAAAAACAGGCGGAGTACGCACGAGGGTTTAGTAGCTCACTCTAGTCCCTTAGCAGCCTGGAAGATCACCGTATCTGTATTTAAATAACCAATCTTGTTAGTTATACAATAATAAATTACCTTCTTCGGTGGTCGAATGTTCTAAGGTGTCACTCTCGCAATAGACTCGACTGCCGATAACCTGGGAAATCAGGGTTCTTATACCAGTCGGGTGTACTGAGGGCGGTGTTTCTTAAACGGTATTCAAGTATTCCCCCCAAAAATGCAGGTACACTTCCTCTAAATTGAACCTTTCTCCTGTTTAGCACATTAGTGTAATTAGTAAAAGTACGTGTAACCTGTACAGATAATAAATAAGACGCGGTTACATAAAATAAAATAAAAATAAACATTATACACAATCTTTGAAGGTAAGATATCCCTTCATTAAGAACTCGGCCCTACCCTAGTCCCGTGGAGGTACAGAACCTCAGTTGACCCCATAACCCCTCCAAAGAATCGACCTCGAGGCCCTCCACCTCAAGTTAGACCGGGGTCACCCACATTCATCCCCACTCCATTAACCACGTTGAGAGGGGGGGAGGGATACTGAGGGGGAGGGTGGGTAGACTGTACTGTTCATACCGTTGTCGGTCTCCTGTCAAATAAAAAAAGATTAATGTCACCCCCTTCGTTCCCCCTTTAAACCCCTCACGCGGTGTTGTCACTTTCGCTGACTGCTGCTATTTGGAGGTGATCGAGACTGGAGAGAGAGACGGAGAGACCTGTATTTTATTGCCTACCTCACTGAACGAAACGACAGCAAGAGGTGACGTTCATATTGATTCAATATAGTAGTGGTTGGTGGGTTGAGGGATCATTCCTCCCTTTCGAACTGATACGGTGAAAAGGGGAAGGGAGGGTTACCTTACGCGCTGTTCGGGACATGTTCCGCGTGTCACTGTTACATGAGACAGAAATCGACACACATGATTGACACAAGTTGACGAGCCGAACAATTAATAAGGTAGATTTTTTTTTACGAGAACATATTCCAAATTATAGTCAACTGTCCGAGTGATTATACTTTTTTTTATAGTTGGCCTGTACATACTTTGTTACATTCAAGCTAGTTTATATATATTTTTAAATAAACAGTTTTTTTAGTTTGAGTGATAGTCTCATTTTTTATTTAGTCAACTTAGATTTATTAAAGATGTTATTTTTAAAATAACTTTTTTTTTGTCACCACGTTTCCCTACCACGTCAGGATATAATTATATATGCTAATTAAGCTCATGTTTTAGGGATGAAAAAGGTTGAATTTAGAGGAAGTGTAACAACATTTGAGTGAAGGGAGATTGAAAAATAATTTAGTAAAAAACTCACTTATTACACCCAACCGGGATTCCAACCCTATTATCAGCAATCCAGTCTATCGGGAAATTGGCGTCTTAGATCATTTGAGCGTCGAATGATATTTTGTTATCAGTGGAATAAAACCAGGGTTTCTTGTACTTGTGTTAAATCACTCTTAGTTACTTAGACACAAGTATGCCTGGATCATTTTAAATAGTAGAGGGGGTCTAAAAAAATTATGTTTTCTTATAACTAAACAGTGTGTTTAAAATGCATGAATTTGAATAGTATCTCCCAAACTATTACTATTCAAAACTAAAATATTGAATTCTTAAAAGTATAAATATCTTTCCTAATTATTTTAATCTCTTCATTGATAATTTTGTTGGTGTGTTTAGTTACTATATGAAATATTGTTGCCCCTACTTGGTAACATTTATTTTATTTGTTTAAAAATATACTTGGGCTTGTTTATATAGGCCTACAAGATTATATAAAAACTTTGTGATTTATTTAGTTTTAAATATTCTGGTACACTTTATTGAAAACTTTATGAATTATTTCAATACTTTGATTGGCAGACGCCATGCCATGTCTCAAGAATAACTTGTATTCATTGTGTCAAGAGATTGCCCTAAAGCCTGATTCACACGTACGCCAAAAATAGAAATCAGAATCTGCTTGTTTAGTGCATCAATTCACACAATGTATGTTGACCCATGATGCATTGAAAAACAAACTTAAAACAGATGATTATCAACATATTTCATTTTCTAGTGGATAAACATAATATTTTAGATCACTATCCTTATGGATAATTTCTAATTATGACACTGTGTCGTGGCACAATACAATACATCGACGGATTTGAGATTTAAATGGTTATCCTGTGCCGAATTTTCAGGCAGAGCGGACAAAGTAGAGCTAAGTTGAACTTCAGAAGAACAGCTCGCGCTGATGAGGCTTGTGATTGGTTTAGAGCTCCTCACGTGACCACGTTTCTGTTCTGCGCTTGCTTTTCGGCGAACGCGTGAATCCACAATAGCCCTCTATTAATTAACGTATTGACTGTGAATTTTTTTTAAATATACCTTATATTGAAAATATGTTTAATATAACAACAATTTTTCATTAAATTATTATAGCATGCTCGGCATCAAAGATAGGCTATAAAAATGTATCAAGGTGATCAGTTAATTTGGCGTTCTTCTGAATTCTAGTAAAAACTTGGTTCTTAATATTTACGTTCTTATTTATTGATTATTTAAATTCATAAATAAATATTATTCGATAAGATTCGAAAATCTTCTCATTACAAATATTCACACACCGCTATAAAATATTAAAATAAAGTTATATTACTTTTTTAACTTAAGGCTCACAGGTTCAGCAACACTGTCCTATACGGGGCCTATTTATTTTCCCTCTCCATATTAAAGTGTCCCTGAAGGCTACGTCTTGTAGGAGCATCCCCCCCCCACCCACCCACGCCCCTCTTTCTTTCCCCCTCCCTTCTCAAAACCCATTTTGTCAAGCAAACACACGAGTTGCGCATATTTGGCTACATTCTAGTAGCCTACAATATGTCATTGTTGTCGCTATTTTATCGAGCATCCCCCACAATGTCTCACAAGGACACGAGCGGTTCGGTATGTAATTTTATAAAGGCGGATCCGGCAGCGGAGAACAACAGCCTTAGTCACTAAACTATGTATCGTTAGTGTCATTGCTTACATTTAAAGTTATGAGATTCGGTTGTTTGGGTAAATAAACAATTGTCTTTTTTTTTCATTGCTACGCTCAAGATTCAACATGAAGTTTTATGTGTGGGCCCCGTCTTACTACCCGTCCGGAATATTCACTTTTAATATGATAGGGATTAGGAAGGTATTACCCACAATTGTAAGGATAGAAATTGGTAAATCAGTTAGGAAAAAAAAAATCTCAGTACACCCAGGCGTTATTTGAACCTGCCCCCCCCCCCCTTTCCATCATCGACCAACCAAACTAGACAAGACTGACACCTTTGTCCATGTAGCTTACGGTACAGGTAGGAGAGTTATTAATTAATTAAGGAGAGTAGTGAAAAGGAAGTGCACCCACACTATCGTATAGGGAGAGTGGGAAAATCGCATATATAAATCAAAACTTTAAAACACCCCCCATAATGTTCACAGCCAATATTCGAACTTAACATTAAAATTCTTAGAAAAAAATAAAGGTATAGTTTATTGTTACTAAAAAAACTTAATAAGTAATTTAATAAAATTGATGTCACCTTTTGTTTGGAGACTATTATCTTAAGTGTTTGCCGCTTAGGCCCTTGTTGCTCATTTATATGACACCTCAGTTCCCTGAGATGTATCAAACTGATCGTCTTTGGGAGCCGAGGCACTCCCCTCCTCCCCCCTCGAGACACCCAAAATCGAATTCTCGCACTCAACACTTCGTTCTGTTGGCGGAGAAGAAGGGGGGCTGGTGGTGGGGAAAGGATAGAGGAACGACTGAGGAAGGAAGGAGGGGATATACATATAAAACTGAATGTGGATATGTTTCAACAGAGGAAGGATGCAACTTAGGGAAAAAAAGGGTATGAAAGAACCTTTCCGTGTGATGCTTTGTCAGCAGATTTGGTGGGGTTTTTTTTCTATTCGGAAAGCCTCAGTGTTTCACCTGTCCACCGCATTCCGCCAAATTGAAACTAGCGCTCACACACACACACGGGCGTCGGGACTACCTCAAACACAAGGCAAGTCCAAGGAGACGCACAAAATTGGATTTTGTACTCAACAGACTGCAGGGAGGACGGAACTGAGAATGGGGTTAGGAGAGGAAAAAAAGAATAAGATAAGGTGGAAAATAGGGGATAAAACATTGAAAATGAAAGGGATGCACGTTGGTAAAGCTATGCCAAGAAAGAGGGAGGGATATATTATGTAAGGCAATGAGAAAGGGGGAGGGCAGAAGCGGAGGAAGAAATTAAAAAATAATAATTTGAATTTGACCTGAGCACTTCAAGGAGAACAATATCACTAAAGCCATTCTCGAACAATTTCAGTATCAGTAAATTACAATTGAATAATTTTTTCACAAAAAATAAGTAAACAATGTTACTCCTGTAAAATTACCTCACAGATAATCCGTCTAGGAGAAAATAATTCAAGCAATTTTCAGACAAATTTCGAATTTTCCAAAATAGGCCTTAAAACTATTCCCCTTAATATTAGAATTAGAGTCAAGATCCCAATTTGATCTCAAGATGAGTTTATAGCATCTGAATCTCAAGTTAGAACTAAATTCAACAAATCAATTCGGCTGTAGATCCAGGTACAGTCCCTATAAATATAACTAAATAAATATGTTTAATTCTATATTATTTTATATTTAGTGAATATAGTTTACGTTGCACTAAGTCATCCTTAAATTAAAATTAATAAAATATTAATTTTAAAATTTAGAGCTTTTAAGTTCTCATCCGATATATTTAGTACTTTTCCTTCATTCCCCTCACGTGAAAACTCTCGGCCAAAGTTGAAAACACCTCCTACCCCCCTCCCTGGCATAAGGGAAGTTTAAATTGAGGTAAATAACCTCCACTTTGAAACAATTTTAAATACAAATAAAACTTTTATTAAAAATTATTGTTAAAATCCAAACCTTCTTCCTGATAAAAAAACAAACAAACTAATAGATGTATAAAAACAAGAAGTCTATTAGGTATTATTTATTATAGATAATGATTGAAAAATATCAGAAGATATAACATGTTTCTAGCATTATACGTGAAACCAAATTTAAATAAAATCCAGAAAATTTCTTTATTTTTTAGTTCAGCTCCATCCAATGAAAAGTGAGAGAAAACGGAAAGTCCCTCACACCCTTCCCAACCTTCCACTAACTTATTTGGATCTGTAATGGAAAGCCGAAACATTGATTCCCCCACTTTAGCTAAACCTTGAAAGACATGCAATGTCCTACAACTTCTTCCCCCTCCTTCCTCTAAGGGTTAAATAAAAAAAAATCTTGTAGAATCGATTGCCATTAGAATTGTGTCGGAAGCGTGGGCCGGTCAGGGCGTGTGGGAAGGGGGTGCGTGGGACTTGGTAAGGTTAGTTGATGGGATGGAGGGGGAGGGGGCCTTAACAACCAAGAGATAAGAGAGTGCATGTCGCTTGAAAGTTGAGAGGGCGTAGGTGATGAAGAGAGGTGGGAGAGAAATAGTTCCTCTCAATCAACTAATTTCCTGTTAGAAATTGATTTACCAAAAATAAACTTATTGGTAAACTCAAAATTTAAACATAGATAATTGCTTATAACCTGTACATATAGTAAGACGGGGTGATAAAAAATAGAGAAAAACAACCACAGAAATAAGATTTCTGTGGGGCCTATCAGGATAGTTTTTGGACGTTCAGTGAGAAATACTGTTCATAAAGGCATTCATTTCAATGTTAATCGTGTTCAAATCATAAAATAAAATAATTAAATTTCAACACATTTCTGATTTCTCCCGAACATGTGGTCAAGTGGTCTATGGTGTCAATCTCTCAATAAGCAGGATTACTGGTGGAGCGTATGTTGGGGCTCAATTTTTTTTCAACACCACGTCTTGCTACCCATTCAGGTTATACGCTTGTGTACTGATTACGTTAATAGTTTTAGGGATTAGGAAGGTTATATTTAGAATAAGTGTATTTAAATTCGCGTGATGCGAGAGTGGAAAACCATTTTGTGGAAAAAAAGAGAAAAAAAACTCTCAGTACACCCGATCGAGATTCGAACTTTGATCTCCCCGTCATCGGCAGTCTAGTCTACTGCGAGACCACGCGGCACTGAAGTGGGTTCGGCTCGAATCTTGATCGGGGGAATCGGAGGTAATATTCCACATTCTATTTAATGCTATGGTTTATACCTCCACTTTAGGCTGGTGCGGGTGTTTTTCCTTTGAAATATCCTTCTCGTGTCTACCCCTTGGATCGTGCTGTTAAATAGCCCATGTGCTAGAAAAGCATGCTCCTCCTCCTCCCTTTGCGTCTTACTACCCATCCGGAGCCTATACTTATTTTAAATACGCTAAGGAGATAAAGATTAGGAAAGGGGCAAGTACATTTAAAGAGGAAATGTACATAGGCCTACATTTACGAGAAGGCAGAGGGGGAAACCATTTAGGGGAAAACCTCCCTCAGTACGGGGACGGGATTTGAACCCCGACACTGACAAATCAGACTAGATGAGCCTGACATTTAATCCGCGTGCCTGCTGGCGTGAGAAAGAGTCAATATAGTACCGGTACTGTTTTATTATTGACCAAGCAAAACCGAGGTTCTGTTTTAACTTGGCCATTTGGCATTTCTCCTGTCTGTCTGACGTCTTAAACCGCGTGAACCACGGTTATTCTCCGTGAATTTGATTTACTATGGAATGTTGTATTAATTTGTTCTCTGTCTTACATTATCATCAAGTGAAAATATCGAGTGTAATAAGTAGTGACGCTAAGGACATGGAGGGAATGAGGTCTGTTGTTCACGGAACTACATGTTAACACTGATTTTTATAGAAAGCCAACTTTCAACCACCCACATTGTTAAAGTCCGACACCTTAGCTCAGGCGGTAGCTTGTCTGTCTACTTAGCTAAAGGTCTCCTGTTCAATTTCCAGTATGGCCGAAAAATGTATCATTGGTGAAATGTGGGTTTCCCCTTTCACAGTTATAAATTAACGGACAGGGGGATGGATGTTGTGTCTGTTCTATATTTAAGTTATTTCACAAGTCATGTGCACGTTAGACACCATAAAAATGTGAAAAATGAAAAAACACAGTTGAAAGTCGTTAAAACTTGGTATCCCAGAAATATATATTATTTGGTTTGTTAATTATAGAGTTCATATAAAAAGTTATCAAAAGCTTCCAATAACACTTCCTTCTGGATTTCTATATAATTAATATTTTCATTATTATTATTATGTATCACCTCGTCCTACTACCTGTCCATGTTATAGGCTTATATAGTATTTATTACTCTGATGGGGCAGGAATTAGAAAATAGGCATTTTTTTAAGTAGCCTGCCCACATTTGTGTGGAAAAACATCTAGGAAAAACCACCTTAATCAGATCCAACAGGTATTTGAACCCCGATCTCACCGTAATCAGTAGGCCAGTGTAACACGAACACGAGAGTGACGCCTTAGACCATTCGGCCCCTGAAATGGGTGCATCATTAATTAAACGGACTAAGAATGTAAATGCAATCGTAATCCTTCTTACCCCATCAATAAGGCAATATGAATTTCCAATTTTCAAACTTTTTTTTTTAAACCTAGAGAAACAAACCTACGTGAACCAGGATAGGCCTATGACTTTTTTTCCTCCAAAGATGGACGGATGAATCGGACCTCGCTGGTCTACTACGGGACTCGATAAGGCTTTCCTTATGTTACCGTGCTGATGGAAGACAGACAGGCGTTTGGGAGACACTATCTTTCTCACTCTCTCTTTTTTTTAAGAGCCAGAAAGCAAAGTGACCTCCACCCCCCCTACCCTTTACCACTCCCACCTAATCGAACCTCGAGTTTAAAACGTGCTATAAGGGAAGGAAATAGCTCGGGTGTGAGGGAATGGGTCCATCCAATAAGACGACGCATCAATGACAACCCATGTTAACCTAAACCCCAGACACAGAAAGTGAATTAAAGTCGAGTTGAAAAGAACTTTCTCTCTTTTGAGGCTTAACCACACATTAAACTCGTTCCTTTCTCTCGTGTCTCTTCCTTGAAAAATATATCTTTCTCCTTTTCCATTTGTCAAACACACACACACACACGCACGCACACTTACTCGTCAGAGTCCATACTCACACCAGAAAATGGGAAAGATGTCACTAATCCTTTGGCAAGGTTCTCAACGTGTGCCGTTTGTAGTTACATCGCAATTGTAATGAAATAGTACTCTTTTAATGTAATGAACGTTTTTGAACCATTTATTTTAGTTATGAATGTGCCTATTTTGCACCTATGAAATCTTGTAAATGTTCCTCACTGATAAAAAATACCATTTTAAAAAACAATCTATTATTAAGGAGAAACTCGGAACGTTTCTCAAATCAATATGGAAAATTTGGGATCACCCTTCCAAGTAATCTTGACGTGCTTTAACAATTTTGTGGAAATGAATGTTGAATCGCTCCGACCAAACCATTACTAACTATATTTTTTTAGTCCCCTCTTCTTCTCCGAGTCTCAAACACTGGCACCTTCCAGAGAGTATAAGCTCCTGGTGTTTGAACAGTTGTGTGAATGCGTGTGTGTGTGTGCAACGGACGATGCAGGGCTTACCGTCCGGCCGCAGCGAGCGGGAATGGAGACATCTCATTGGAGTCCAATTCTCGGTCAGGCACCGACCGTGGGCTTGGCCCCTACTAAATTAATCCCTTCCTGCTGGACCAAACCCTATTTCTTCTTCTCTGTAACCCCCTCCCCCATCTTCCCACCATCTTTACCTCCTGCTAGTATCAATTACAAAAGGTAGCGGTCTGCACCAGCCCTTCTCCAGTATGCAAACATTACCAGGAACATGGAAGAACAACCATATATGAGCCAAACACAATAAACGTAGTTAAGATTGATATTATAAATTAAATTTGAATCCAACCCATTCATAATAAGAGATTTTAATTTGTTCTTTATAGTGACACTATGTAAATTTGATAGCATAAAAATAGTTTGAAATAAACCTTTGATCAAAAAGTATTTCAGGATTAATATTAATCGAATATAGTAAATAAGCCTGCATAGATTAAAATATTAAACTATAAAAATATAAATCTTATTTTTTCACATCTTCCTTTTCCCATTGATTTCATTTAGTTTTGTTAAGAAAGTATTGAGAGAGGTTTTATATTTAAACAATTTTCCACATTTCAAGTACTAGCACATATTTTTATAATATCGGTTAAAAAAAAACACAAACTGAAATCTGAAACAATTTTCTAATTTAAAAATAAACATTTTGACTGAGAGTTTATAAGATTTATTTATCATATTAATCCTTGACGGCAAAGTATCGTAGAGGTATGTGAACACACCTCACGTGGAGATGTCTCGCGGAGGAGTACTACTACACATGTTACCGGACCCAACGAACAAACACGGAGCGCTTCGGAGAACAGACGGTTGAAGAGGTCTTTACGCTCCTTCAATCCTTGGGAACCAAGAATACATAATATTCCAGACAGTCCTGCGGAAACCCGGAGAGTCCGCACCTGAAAATTCAGGAGTAGGGAGGGTAAGGACAAAGAGAGATTTTGTTCCTTTCCTCCATTTGAATTGTAGAACGAGCTGGGCGCTAGCAGGAAGGAGTATCTTTGAATGGATAGAATCATCGCGGTAACCACAAAACAAAGAGAGAGAGAAAGGTATGGGCAAAACGTCCGGACATATACACACACCGGGAGGGGAGAAAGACAGAGAAAGTGGTGTAGGGAAGCTGTTGAGCAAACATGGACCACACCTAAAACCAACTGCTACTACTCCGCTTTCAATGTGGATTATCGGAAAGCAGATCAAATCCAAACTTCACGTAGACACAGAAAGTGCAGAGAGAAGTAAGAGAGGTGGATATTTCGAGAGAGAGAGAGAAGGGGAGAGGGTTGTGGGGTTCTGCACGCGCAAATATTCTTTCTTCAAAGGTCTGTATTACCAAACAGGGGTGTATAAAAATTCATTATCAGGTTAACCCAAGTTTTTGATATAAAGGTAAGGGCTTATTTATTTTATTTTAACTATTAAATTGAATACTATAATTGTAAAAACCTTTTCAGAGAACAAAGATTTTTCCCCCCCAAATAACACATGTTTGATGAATTGTGCGGTGAGGCAGAAGGGAGCGCCAGTAATTTTACGATTTTTATAGCATTACCTTTATTGGCCAAAAAAAATCAAATATTTCTCCAGTAGCAGCATAGAGTTTAGTTTTCTGCACATTCGGATATCAACAAATTTTGAATATCTTTCAAGGGTGTCCTGGAATTTTGTCAAAACCTTTTTCTCTTTATTTAAATATTTTTGACAAAATTCCAGGACATCCTTGACAGATATTCAAGATCTGTTGATATTAGCATGTGCAGAAAACTAAACTCTATGCCGCTACTGAAGAAATATTTTATTTATTTTGGCCAACAAATTTATAATTTATAAAAACTGTTAAATTACTTGCGCTCCCTTCTGCCACACCTTAAAAATAGCTTTTTTAATAAATAAGATATTATGAAAACTACAAGTAATCCATAAATACTTGGCAAAGCCAAAAGTGCACAACTATTTTATTACTTTTTTGCTGTTGTCTAGATTTATAAAATTTACAACCTGTAAATTGTTTTCATTCCTACATACACTGTACATACCAGTGGACAGATGCACAGGGTAAACCTCTTTTATGTTTATTGATTTCTAAATGAAGTCTAACTTAGGTTTTAGTTTCAAAAAACCCTACACTTTTCTTTGGGTTGCAATATAAATTTCCGAAGCTGAGCTCATTTTATTAACACACACTTGCGAGAGTGGATTGAGTGAGAAAATAATGCACTCATCTTGAACTAGGCTAAAGCGTAGCGTTGGGTGTGGGCATAGTGAGTTTCAAACAAAAAATGTATCACCAAATTTAAAATCTCACATTATTTTATCACAAAATGCATCCTTTTTGGTGATATTTGGAAAAGTGTAGTCAAGAAAATAGTCGCAAAAGATTAGTTGTCAAATTAAAAACTTTTATTTGAAGGTGTGGGTTTCCCTTTCATCTCTGAATGGCCCTACAAACGAACTCTCTTGTGTGATATGATTCAACCCGGTTTGGACAGTGACGTTAAAACCATGTATAAACTTAATTACATTATTACCAAGGCCAAATTATTTAATACTCCAACGAATTCAATATCGGACTAAAGCAATAGAAGTCTATAATCTCTCCCAATCCCTCCAATTCTGCTCTACTAAAACAACGGGAACAGGAAATAAAAGGTGAGCTTAAAGCCCAGTCTCAACAAACGGAAATGAGGAATATTTTTTTCTCCCCGTTTCTCCAGAGCCTGCCTGAAACCCAAGATGTGAATTACAGTTTAAACAGTGGGATCATCTCTGCGGTTAGGGTAGAGAGTCAGCGAGTGAGAGCGAGAAATTCAGAGAAAACAACTCCCCAAGGGAGAAAAGGTGCGTATGAATGCTCCTAATCCTTCTCCCCTGTCTCTTCCACACAATCAGCACCACCAAAACCATCCTCCATCACCCCCCACACTCTTAATACCTTCGCACGGATGATGAATCCCTACCACCCGATCTCTCTCTCTCTCTCGTACGCGCGAGCGGCCTGCGGCAGTCTTTTGTCAAGGATCGGGGACTTGGATGACGCGCTGGAAATTGGATGTCACTTTGAGGTGTCAGCAGTGTTTTTCCTCTCGCGAGGAGCCACCCTCTTTTCATCCCCCTCCCAGTCTTACCCTTGGGCGGTGCGGATTACGCAGCGAGAAGAAAGGTGTTTGGGAGAGATTTCTCACCCCTGACTCCCCCTTCTCACACTTTACAACCCTATAACCGCCTACTGAGCTGTTTATCAACACTGAGGTGAATGCCAAAAGAGAAGGCGGAAAGTGAAGAGACCAGGGATTCACTGAAGAGAATCACTATATATTTTAAATAAACTAAATAGAAGTAGAATTAGAGTGGACAAACAAAGTGATTTAGAAGAAGAAGCAATAAAGAAGGTATATAACAATCCAAATACCTAACTGTTCAGACTATATCTGCAGCATTGACACCAGTTTAATAGCATTTCGTACACACGTTGATAGACATCTAGTTACAAGATTACGAGAATGTCGAGGTTAAAATATCGGTTGGTTATACTGACGGTGGATATCCTAAATGCCCCCTCTAGCTTCCGTTACGTAAACGCGGTTACGTCTTGTATGAATTCTACCTTCTTTATCCGTATCCCATTTATGTAATTAAATGGGGGGATAGCTCTGACGGGTAGTAATCTATATAGAGTGTTAAAAGTATATAAATTGTAATTAACATATAATCTATGAAGAAGTTCTCATTCGTGCAGCTAGAGTTGAGTATCCAATAGGGATTTCTTAGAAATATCTTAATCAATACATTAATCCTTTTCTAAACAACAAAGAGCTTGTTTCAAACACAAGAACAAAGCATTGAATGCCAATTGTTGTCGTGAAAGTAATTAAATTTTGTTCGGTGTAACACCTCTCGATTTATCACAATCGTCGTTGAAAGATGCTAAAAAGTAAAATGTAAACACACAAAAAAGCAATTGAACAGAGGTAGAGAAAACATCGCACTGAGAAGTTAATGAAACAAAAAAGAAGAGGAATTCATCGAGGGGAAAGAGGAAACAAAGACGAAAGAAAATTTGTAAAGAGAAACTAACACAAACGAAACACAGACAAAAGAGTGTTTGGAACAAAACAACGGAGTAGTGAGATGAAGACTCATGAAGAAGAGGCCCTTCTCACAGGGTTTGAACACGACAGAAAATCTATTTCTCTTTTAATCGTGACGTGTCACTCGCAACACCATTGTTCGTAGGGGAGATTGTGGCTGCAGGTGAAAATCAAATATCATCTTAGCACCCGCTAGATTAAGATAGAAGAAATCTGAATAGTAAAATTACCGTCAACTTGGCATTCCTAATATTATTGTGAGGGAAAAAACACACCAATTTCTACAATTAATTTATAAAGGCCTAATTTTGTAAGAATTTATTAGTATTACATGTTTGATTGAAACTTGCTCAAATTTTGGTTGAAACGAGAAAATGAATGTATGAATAGTTAAAATTGTATTTTAGCACCCATTATATTAACGTAGAAGTGGACTGTACAGAGTCTATATAAGGTGGGAATGTAGCTAGCATAAGGTTCTTTATTTCAAACATCGGCTGAAAGTTTTATTAGAAACGTTTGATAAAACTTTTTTTATACAATATAGGCCTAGTATAACTAAGCAAATAAAAAATATTTCCGAATAAGTTGACATTAGTGATTTTCAGACAATGTTTACAATAAATAACCTTCTACTAGCTGTCATCTACTTAGATTCCTACCGTAGATGGAGTATAGTAAGTTATAATTTAATTTCTACATATTATATTAATAAAACTATTTTGAATATACATCATTTGTTATTCTTTGATTTTGAGTTCGAGACTTCAGATAGCGTCCCAACATAAACTTCACCTTCAATAGATAAAACATGATAGCTTTATTCCTTAAGATTGCCTAGTGGGTTAATATTTGTATCGACAAAATAATTGTTAACACACTTTCATTACTAATACGTTTGGTGTTTCATAAAAATCTGTGTAGTGTTTAATTTGTGAGGTTTTTAATTTTTTTTATTGAAACGCACCTTTTTAATTTAGGTATGAGTTTTTAAACGCAGCTTTCAATAAATGTAAATAAATATTATTAAATTGTACGTTGTACTGCACAGACTTTACCTCTCCTTTATCTAGAAATGGAGACACATGGACCTAAAACTCAAATAATTTGTGAAAAGAAATAATCGACATTGTTTAAGAAATATGGCGGAAAAAAAGCAGCACATTTCACTAAAGAACATAAGTGAAATAATATACAATGTTACAGATAATTACAGTGAAAGAGATAGCACAAAAGAGCATAAATCCCCAATTTCCAGACCACAATTTAAAAAAATATATTTGTTTATAGCTCGGAAACTATTGCTTTTATAAAAATATACTTCAAATAAAAGTTTTATATATTTTTAATAGTACTACAATTTTACAACTTTTATTTCGTATCCCAAATAGTTTCGGAGATATGATCTAAATCGAAAATTTCCACTTTTGTCAGGTATCCTCAAAGTCATTTTAATAAGAAAACGAGAATTTCCATTTAGTTTGTAATGTTAAACAGTGCCTAGATACAAAATCTTTAGAGCAGATTTCAAAAATATATATTCTTTATCTTTGTTTTCGTTAGTAAACTTTGGTGCCCTTAATTTTAGGGTCAGATATATAATTAAAAAAAACTCATACAAAATCTAGGTACCAAGTTTAAGTTCTGATTACAAAGAATATTTCGGCTCTAGACCAAACTACAGTCACACGAACTAAAGCATCGCGAAAAGCATCTTTTGTTTCAAGTGGTTATAAAATGATGATATTTATCAACATTTAAAATTAGATTTTTGTTTATGATCTCAATATTTATCTCTCCAAGGGGTCGAGAGAAAGTATAAAAAGGATCGGAATAGGTATGCGTTTTTGGTTTTGCCAATTATATTTTTTTCCCCGATAAAAGTGAATAACATTTATTTTGCAGCACGAACATTTTTATTTCTACTTAAGGTTATTTAAAATATTGGTTTATATTTCACAATGCCACAAATGTAGTCCAAAAGTATATATATATATATATATTTTCATTAAAATATATATAGATAAATATGACTTCATCTCATTTCAAAGCTAAACCAATAAATAATTCAAAATCAATTTGAACTTAACTAGAAAACATAAACTGGCTCCCAACTTCAAGGTGGGAATGTATAGGATGCGAGAAAAGCCAGTGTTTTTGCAGTTATTATAGCAACAATTTTGGCACAAATAAATAAAAATATTGCTTCAGTACAGATATAAGAGTTTAATTTTCTTCACATAGTGATATCAACATTGTTGTTGACTATTTGTCATACGCATAACGGCATTAGATGACCATCTTTTTAAATGAAGAAAAAATGCATCATTAAATGTCAGGACACCCTTGACAGATATTAAAAAACTTTTGATATCACTACTATGTGAAGAAAATTAAGCTCTGTGTTTGTACTGAAGCAATAAATTGATTTGTTTTGACAAAAAAAAACGTATTTCTATAAAAACTGCAAGAACATTTACATTTTCTCGCATTACTTCCCTAAATTCCCACCTTAAGTAATTATATTTATCTTATGCTGACACTATTAATTTTAGGATTATACAAAATTCTACATAGTTGTTATGTTTTACTTCTATAACGCGAAGGACTGAAACAAGCCTCAGTCCCATCGTGTTTGGTAGCTTACTTAAATAAATATCCATTACAATAAAGTACAAACTCAGTTATTATTTGTATATTTATTGTAATCAAGCCTAATATTAACATGAGTTGTAAAATAGCTGAAATTGTTTGTGACTTCCAATTGTTCAAGTAGATCTAAATAATATAGAACTCGGAAATAAATACTAATGATGCATGGAATCCTAATTAGGTCAACTTTTCCGCTGATCTATTTGATACACGTTACCTATTGTTGTTTAACTATGGATTAGAGGCGATGGAATTTATTGTGCTCTTTTCGGCTTCAAGATAGTCCGGGACATTATTGGGACTCCTTAAAACCTCAGGGTGTTTTGAAATTTGCTTTTTAATGAAAAGAGTGAACCCTGGGATACATTCAGAGGAGCGCTTAAGTTTGCAAATACTGGATACAAATGGGAGCTTTCACACACAATCAAAGGAGTGACGCTGCCTCGGGTCTGAGTACATGATCATAGTTGTCTTCGCCGCTGATGACGGCCACAAAAAGTGGCGCTGAAGATTTCTTAAGAATAATAGTTTATTCTTCTTGTAAAATTGTATATTTTAGTTTCCCAAAGTAACGAGGCTAGACCGTCATTATATTACGGGGAAGAAACCACTTCTTGTATTTATATATGCAAGTGTGGGTGCAAATCCTTCTAAATTGTTCCTTCCTCATGCCTAACACAGTAGTGTAAAATATGCAGAAACAGAGGCCCGATAGTGAGACGTGATGCACGGGATTCTTTTTCTAAACTTAAGAGATGTTTACAGCCGAAACGCTTTGCATAAAAATAAAGATGGAGTACTATATAATTATTACGTCCAAACAAAACAAAGACAATGAAGGGCGGGAGAAGTGGGGGTAAGGGAGTGCTAATAACTTGCCTGAAGGTAGACAAGGCTGGCGTGGCGCGCGGGGTGTTTGTGCGAGTAATTACATGTCCAATACAAACTTATCATGGAGGGGTTGCTGAGGGTGTGCGCTCCATACATCCCTTACTACTTACTTAATTTCCCCGAGGGGACACGTTTGACAATACTTTCACACAAAAGTTTGATAAGGAAATACTGTGGTAAAAGAAAGATACCGACCAATTCAGTTATACTTATTATATTTATCATAAACATTTGATGTAGACCTATGTACTTGGATTTTTACTTTTTACTTAGGAAATTTACTTAGTTTTTTTTGGGGGGGGTGGGGGGTAGGGGGGGTCCGTGTCCTACAACCCGTTTTGACTAGCCATATATTTACATTAATTTGTTAGGTATGAGAAAGGTATAGACATGAAAATGCACCCGAATTTAAAAATCTAGGAAAAAAAGATTAGTACAATATGCAGGTATTCGAACTCGACCTTATCGTACCCATTAAACTATACTAAATTAAACTGACGCCCTTGTCTGCGTAGCCCCCGATGTTGTTAACGTTTTTGTGATAAATTCCAGTATTAATATTATAAAATAAATTACAATAATAAAAATATAAAATAAATAGTTATTGTACATCATAGTTCAAGACATACCTGCTGTGAATCTCCAAATGGTCTCAAGTGGTTCAGTCAACTTACCTGAAAAGAAAGAAAAATGAACAGCATAAGAAAAAAAAAGAAAAAAAGAACACCAACAGCAATAACAGTCAATTTTACATTACATTTATGAAATACACACGAAAGAAAAATGTCCCCATAGTATATTTATTTCTTTACTAGAAGCTTAATTTCATTGTGAAACACCAAAAACTTCATTGACAATTAATAAAAATTAAAATGATTACATAAAGGTAAAGTGGCGCCCTAAAACTCATTCCTTCAGATTATAGCTTTATAAAATTTCTCCCCGGTTGAGCTTTTATTTTTACAACTTTTACTTCGTTCCCTCTGGAAACAAACACAACTGAATATGGGTACAGCTAATTTAAATTGACTCAGGCCAACACATAGAGAAAGAATGTTTTTTTTTACTATAAAAAAGTAAATAATAGCACCGTAAGCCTATTCAGGCCATATACTCTTTTCGTGGGTACACAATAACTTACCACCCCATGTGTGATTTAAAACAAAGGGAAGAGGGTGGGAGGGAAAGGTTCGGTGTTTTAACTAGATTTTTTTTCTCTCATACTTTTATCGCTCTTGTTAACGATTGTAACTAACATATTGACGTAATAATGGAGAGTACTTCATTCTCACATCGTTAAAAAATATTAATGTGAGTGTGAACGAGGGGCTATAGAGAGGCCAGTCACACTGCCATGTAGTATTCGTTGTCATAGCAAGCCGATAGCTGGCAGCTCCGGGCAACAGCGGATCAAGCGCCACACAAGAGAGGATCTGTTAAGTAATGTGTGTGTCCAACAAGTATTTTATGGGTAGGAGTTTTGTAACAATAACATTCAAAAACAATGTTTTTAAGTCATCATTTAACACAAGCGGTATTGTTAACAATTGTTGCCATACTTGGAGGGAATATTGAAACACCCCCTTCGGTGGCCGCTCTGGACTGCCGATGACAGGGAGATCGGGACTCTAATCTCGGTCGGGTGTATTAAGGGGGTGGTTTTTCCTTACTGGTTTTCCACTCTCTCTCTCTCTCTTCACGTATATGCGTGAACAGTTCCTCTAAAATGCAACCTTCCTCAATATTAGTAAATTAGAGTAATACATATATAGGCGTATAACACGAACAGGCGCTAACTACATTTTGAATCCCTCGTACTCCTACCATACCATACCATACAATAGCCAAGGTTGCCACTATATTATTAAAACAAAATTCCATGTACTTTTCAGGTTTTTCAGATATAATTACTATTTTTCCAGATATTCAGAGAATAATATATACAGATGAAATGTCACATTTCATAAAACTAAATGTTGTTAAGTCGTGCCATCAGTGCTTAGAACCGGATGGTTTGACATTAATGGGTAAAATTACGCACTTACATTTCCACCCAACGTTCCAAGAAGAAAAATAAAACTGGGAGGGATAGCATATATTGTGTTCGAATCCATGTGCTTATTTCTTTAGTTTTTTCTTCTATTTTAATATCACAGTTTATTCTTCCAAATTCACAAATATTCTAGAATTTATTTAGTTTTTTAATGTGTGTGGAGTTTCCCAAAAACAAAAAATCTTTAGAAGAAGTGAAACAGCATTACCGTGAAGAGAGAATGGAGAAATACAGTGATACATCACATGCGGGAAAACACACCTTCAGTACAAATGGCTGAGGTTCGAATCTCAACCGACTATCTACTGCAGTTTATTTAGAGCTTGGGGGGGAGTGGGGGTTAAGTATTATGTAAGCACCTTGGGGGG
>CABEEJ010000003.1:393377-441382 GCA_901482245.1 Timema douglasi | reverse complement strand
GAAGGGGGGGGGGGGGAAGAGCGTTTGCTTTTTTTTCTTACAAAGTAGGGGAGGGGGTTGGGAATAGAAAAAAATGTGCTTACGTAAAACTTGAACGTCCACTTGACACCTTAGAGCATGAAATCACCGGTATAGGTGTAGCATAAGAAACCCCGAACCGGGAAGTAAATAAAGGGAGTATCCGGTCCGGTTGGCTTCCAGATTTCGAGTCAAGAATGCGTAGAGTAGTAGATTTATTTCTTACAGTTTATTGTTTATTTATCTTCAATAAATTAAAAAGTTAAAAGTACTTATGCATATTTTTTATTTAGGCAATCCTAAGAAAATTAAATCTGTCATTTACCCGAAACATAAAAAATTTTCTCAAAACATTTGAAAAACACATGAATAAAAAACGCATTGCACGTGATCACTCTTGGATCTAATCACTTATTATTTTATCTTATATCATCACTGAACCATTTTATAAATTTTATTTATCTCTGTAAAACCTAGTGACGATTAAAGAAATGTTTAAAACATATATTCAAAAAACCATTCATTTATCTATAGAACATCGAGGTATCTTTGTGTTTGTCTTTTTTTTTTTTTTGTCNATTTTCCCGAATCCTTGAATCTCGAATAACCTTAAGAATTTGAGGTACCACCCCTAACATTAACACACATAATGACAAACTTTTTTTTATTGCCAAAGCGTCTCAATTTTCGATAAGAAGTCTAATATGGGGAATATTTTAAGTTCATTTGTGGTTTTTGAAGCCTCACGCACGCACGGTAAATAATACATTGTGTTCTACTAATTTTATTTTTACTGTAGCCATGTATTCATTAAGAATGGTCTTAATCCTTTGTAACTAAAAACCAAGAGTCAAGTATCGAGGAACCTAAACCGGTCTCAGTTCTCAAGTAACGAAACAATCTAACCAAAGTACCAAACCAAACCATTTCTATTATATTAAAAAAGAAACTAATGAATCAAGCTATTGAAAATTTGAGTGTTTGGGAACAAGTCGCAATTTAAAAGCAAAAATTTGAATTTAAACCAGACTCGGTTTAAAAAAAAGAAGTTTCCCTACCTCTTGGCATATGGTGCCTGTTCTGTTTCAGCAACGAGACGTCAATCTCTTCACCGGTCCGTGGCAGCATCTACGTTAAGAGAAAGGTTTACATAAGTCACGTGTAACGTGATCCATGCCTATTGAGCGACTTTTTTTTAGTATTGTTGGCAAAAAAAATATATATATGAGAGAGAGAGAGAGAGAAAGAGACTATATTATATAATATGTCACTTTGTCTTCGAAAAGATTGCAATATAAATTTAAATTTTCAACCAATATCAGTAGTGGCGAAATTTTATTTATGTTGGGAGAATGGGTTCGGGGGGAGGGGGGGGGGCAGTTAAGGTAAAAAATAATAATTCTAGGTTATTTTTCCCTCCAAAAGCAAAAGGGGCTCCAGCCAATGTTTGGCAATTTGAATGAACCCCGAAGCTATCTAGAATGCTCCTCCCCAGCAAATATTTGATAAGAGAATTATTCAAGAAGCTAGTGGAAGCTGTCCTCACATAGGATTTTTTGGAAATTAATGGCTTTTTTAATGCTAACTAGAGTGAGTATCCACACACCCAGAAAATGTTTGAAATTTGGATTCCCCTGAAAGCTATTTAAAGTGATCCATGATGCCTGATCCTTTTGAAAAATTAAATGCCTCTAGAAGTTATTCGGAAAGTCCTGCTCCCTAGAATATTCTTAAAATTTGGATACCCTTATAAGCTAATTTAAGTGGTCCTATCTAGGACCTTTTTGAAAATTGGATGCGATTAGGAGCTATTTTTATTTGGCTTTTAATTTTATCAAAGTCAAAAATACAAGAAGGGAGAAAAATAAATCTAGAAGGGGGCAAATTTACTCCAAGGAAGGAGGTTGAAATTATTTCCATGGGGGCAATCCCACCCCCAGTTCAACCGCTGCTGACCGAGATGGCTGACCATGAGGATATTTTAACGAACCTCAGAATTCATTTATATATTTTTCAAAATTATAGTTTCATATCCTCTATCTAGTGAATGATGGCGATTTTTCTCTAAAATAATTATGGTATCATAGCCTAAGGCATCACGCACTCAATAGACTGTATTTACGGTGACAGGTAAATCAAGATTCTAATCTCGAACAGGTCTACTAAGGATCACTTCCCCATATGTGATTTATCAATGTGATTTCCCCATCTTATCTACACATACTCTCCTCTTGTAACTCTTGAATTAAGCCTTATATTATTAATTTGTTATTAAATGTATGTTCACTAATAATAATTAATATATAGGTTATTATTAATCAGTTTAATTTACTTAACTGATGTCGCGATGTTCGGACGTCATTATTAATAGGTATGGGTGCTCTGTCCACGGTGTCCAACAACTTTTCTAGCCAATAAATTATAATGAAGAGTTACATTCTACAAGTTTTAAAGTATTTGTTTATTCTCTGGATTTCTCCTTATATAAAATTTTGTTCATTTAACTCTCTACGGTTCAATCTCTATAGGACGAGTCTGACAGAAAAGGCTATTTTTACATGTTCATACGTCAGGTCAAATTATCTGCAGACGGTCACTTTTGTGTTTTGATATATGTTATTACCTATAAAATAATATTAATAATATAGTAGCCCGCTTCAGTGGATGAATGTTTTAATTTAAGGTGTCACTCTCACAATAGACTAGACCAGTGGTCCCCAAATGTCGGAACGCGGTCCGCGTCCGGACCACGGATACATTTTTAAGGATCTTCAGGAGATAGTGTTGAAGAGAAGAAATGATGCTATTTCGGTGGTTACCAGGTACTAGTTATGGAAGGCCAGCAATAATAAATAAGTAAAATAACTAAAAGGAAAGAAAATAACGTTTTTGAATTAGTATAGTTCTATAGGGCTTCAACTTGAGTCACTGTTAAAGTTTTGCTGGACCGCGGAAGTATGTCGAGTTTTTAAACCGGGACCCCTGTACTAGACTGCCGATGACAGTGAGATAAGGATTCCAATACCAGTCGGGTGTACGTAGGGTGTTTTTCCTCCCAAATGGTTTTCTACCCTATCTCCACGAAAATGCGGCTATACTTCCTCTAAATTTAATCTTACTCATCCCTTAACACATTATCGTAATTAGTGTATATGCATATGGTAAGATGCGGAGTAAATAAACAACATATTATAATGTTATTTGTACTGATCACAAAAAAGTTTGCATTTTTTTTAAAAGTATCTTCTTACGGAAATTGAGCTGTAATGTTAATGGTACCGTTTACGAAGCAATAATTAACCTTTTATGAAAATGGAAGTAAAGTCGTTTGTAGGAACAAATAGATTATACAATTTATGTTTAATTTCACAAAAGGCAGGTACGAATCAAAAACGCGGCTATAAATAAATACAAACATAAATTACAACTTCACATGGTTTGCACCTTAATAAAACTCGGTAACACTTCATAATTGAGCGAAAGAAAAATACAATTATTTGGAATAAGGATTTGAGGCCGGGAGGAGGGGGGGATGGAGGGGGTTAAAAAAATCATGCGCGGAGACTAAGAACATGCCCATGCCCGGCAAAAGTGCGACCACATTGCATCGCACTCAACAGTAATCGCTTCATAAACAGTTCTTAATGTTTTTACTGTGAGAGAAAGTGCTATTACGTTCACGGCCAGTCTGCGGCCATAAAGGCGTTATTAAATTACAAGGGATGAAAAAAAGGGGGGAGACAGGGGAATGAGCCAATCAAAATTAATCTTCCTCTTGGGGCAATTGGAGTTACTGCTAGACGAAAGAATATAGCGATGGGACGGTCGAGTGGTCGAGAATATGTCTATAGACCGGGGCGAGAGGTTTTCTTGGAGCAGGAGGGAGACGTGTTCAATTACGGTTCCTAAGTTGGACAAACAAATTTGAAGGAGATTTTATTCGGATATTTCATCATCATGGCCAACCACCTGTATCCCATACGTATTTTATTTATTATTAATATTAGGTAGATAGATCTAAAATAAACTCCATGGTGTGAGCCCGCAAACAAGCTATAACGACCAAGCGGCCACCCTCTTTGGTGATAATAGTGCCAAAATTTGCGGATTGAAGGTGTCATGTGATCATCACAAAGAACCCTCCAGCCATTAATCTCAATTTTCCAAATCGGAGCTGCAACCTCTTTATTCAAGTGGCTTCTCATTTGTCCTCACGAGGCTGAGTTTGACCCCGTCCCAGACCCACTGCTTCACAGATAAATCTTGGAAGCACCGGGATCGAACTCGGTACCTCTGGATCTGTAGCCAGGATATCTGGTCACTTGATCATAAGGGTTAGCTCTAATCTTTATACAGTAAATTGATTGCTAACATCAAAATAAGGATTGATTTCTTAGAAAAAGGAGATTTATTTGTATGTTTAAGGGAATAGTCATCTAGACAAATTATGGTAAGATTAATTATTATTAATGTCTATTCTAGTCTACCAATGGCGCATACAAATAAAGTTAAGTATTTATATGTGCCTCAATTAACCAAATTAATACTTCTCACAATATTGATATATCTTCAATTAACCATTTGGATAATTTTTCCTCAAGTAGCCATATTTATATCATTTTCTAAATTATCCAAATTAATAAAGGTTTTTTAAAATAACCATATTAACATTATTTCCTCAAATAACTGTGTTGATACCACATAATAATTTTGATAATATTTCTTCAAATATTTTTTTAAAATAACTAAATTAGCAGTCACTTGTGATATTTTTAATCATTTATTAACATGTCCTCATATATCATCTTTACCAGAACCAGTGCCACGTTTCACAGCAGGGTCAGTCAGTGAGTCAGTCTAACAAGTGGAGAAGCATGATGAGATGACAAATTTATTTCCAGTAATATAATATACCCCATTCACAGGCAGTAAAGAACGCGCAGACACACAAGAAAGTTATAGCGACCGACATCCTTACCCTATAAATTCCAGTGACTTACTAATTTTCCGAATGTTCATTAAAGTCGTTACATTTTATTCCCCGAATGACTATTTTAAGGCTACGAATATTGCTACAGTAAGATTAACAACGCAATTTTTTTAATAAGTTCAAAGGAATGAAACCGAATATAATTTCAGCCCCTTACCAAAGCNAAATACTAACTACCTCTCAACGTTGGTTATTGCTCGTCAACTCCCCCCCACCATAATACACACAAAAATTACACCCACAATATAACCACTTCATGTTAAATGTTGATTACAATTTGTTCTATTAAAACAACACGGTAATAAAATCATAGCGCACCCCCATTAAGACAATAGGATTAACCCTCTCCCTTATATACTAAAACTCATGCACAAAATTCACCCCCTACCCTCCCCTTCCACTCTTTTTTTCCCCCCTTTTCCTCGTTACTTCCCACCACCCACCTCCATGATACGCCTAACATCCCTCAGGCAGTTATTTCTAGAATGTTATTACGAAAACCTTCTTATTTTCTTAAACCTGGAAAGCTTCGGTTCTAATATCGTCGAATAAAGGCAAAGATTTTTATACCTCCCTTCATCGTCCCCTTTCCCCCACCGCTCCTTTCTTCCTCGTCATTTCCTTTTTCACTCAGCAGCTAAGATATTTTATTATTAAGTCCGCTGGGCATCTGAAGCAAGTAAATGTGTAGTAACAGAGTTTTTTTTAATGAATATTACAAGCGTGGGAGATCTTACTACCTTACCATTTGGATGGACATGAATATTGTGCATACAAAATTACTAACTCAAGAGTTGATAAACAAACCGGAAAAAGTGCCTAATGCCATTAACTTTCATGTTTTACTCAAATACTTGATGGACGCATCATGAGTCAATTTTGAAATTATAGCTCTCCAAATGCCAGCTTTAGATTTTGGAAATATAAATAAGAAATTCAATTAAGACATGTTCTATTTTAATTTTAATCTTAAATTAAACAATACTCAATTGAGAACTTTTATTTTTGCAAACTCTCGGTGTATACAATTTCTTAGTCTTTTACTTATTATTATTATTATTATTATTATTATTATTATTATTATTATTAGCACCGCGTCTTACTACCCGTTCGGGTTATACGCACTTACGCTAATGTGTAATGGTAGGGTGATTGTGAGATGAAATGGAGGACCTAGAGTTTAACGTGGAATCCGAACCATGGTGGAGGCCTGGCATTCCCCACATTCACAAGATGTCTTGTCAGAGGGGAAGGAAGGGTTTAGTAATCAGATAAATCTGTGCCGGGACCGAGAATTGAACCCCGGCCGCCAGCACAGAAGTCTGACACCTTACCCTTAGACCGCCAGGTCACTCTTTTACTTATTAATGATCACAATTTATTGGGTACAACTCCGGGAATCGAAAGGGATCGCTTCACATTTAAAAAATACTATATAGATAATAATTAGTATAATGTGCTAGGGATGAGGAAGGTTGAATTTAGAGGAAGTGTACTGCACCCATATTTACAAGGAATGAGAGTGGAAAACCATTTAGGGAAAACCACCCATAGTACAACCGGCCGCGATCGAGCCGCTATCTCCCAGCTATCGGCAATCCAGTTTATTGCGAAAGTGACGCCTAGACCATGCAGCCACAAAGAGGGGGTCACACTAAATTAATGTCACATATAAACTATTATTTTTTTCTTTCTTAAAAGTTTGAGTCCCATTTTCATAAAAAAAACTTTTAGAAAACATGTTTTTTGCTTAACATTGGTAACATTTAGCTATATTATTAGTTCTGAAAATTGAAAAATGACACCTGGACACGGGAATCGAACCCAGGACCTTTGGCTTAGTACGCCACTGCTCTGACAACTGAGCTATCCAGGAGTCATCTCGTGCCCAGGGTCATTCTTCACTAATATTTTAAGGCAGAGAGTCTATGATGGACTTAAGGAAATCATTGGCTACAAATGTGTGGATAGCTCAGTTGTTAAAGCAGTGGAGCACTAAATCAAATGTCCCGGGTTCGATTCCCGTGTTCAGGTGTCATTTTTAAATTTTCAGAATGTGATATCTACGTGGAGTGATCCCTCACTAAATGCATATATAATAAATAGCCTCGGCTATTTGATTCTTTATACTATTAGTGTTATTTTATAGGTACTGATACTAACTTCTTCCCATGAAAATTAAATGTGATTGTCTCACAGCTTTGCACAAACAGCTACGGCTGATGTCCGCAATCGTGGCCGAGTGGTCGGTAGGACCTGCATTTATATAGTTGGGGCATTATTTGGTAGTTTTCAACATTTGGTTACTCGCCCCAATGCAGATTAATTAGAAACCCTTTTGTTGAATGAAATACTAGGCTAACTAAACTGTAGAAAATTATGAAATTAGTACACATGTTTTATATATTTTTATTTAAAGTATAAACTTGTTTATTTTCCCCCCACGAGCTATGGAGAATATAGATAACTTATATATTATTTTAATTATAGTTGTCTAATATTTTACAACAATTTTGCAGCTAGCACCAGAAAGAAATAATAAATTTGGCAGCGAAGGAAGCAAACAAACACAGTGCATGCATGCAAAGCAAGTAAGTTCACTTGTGCGGTGACGGCGGGCTGATTTGCATGTCGGCGGGCGAACTACCAGGGTAGCAGGAGAGCGGTAGGAGGTGGAAGAGCAGAAAGAATTGCACCTCGGAGACTGGTGAGAGATGAGTAGAGCGCCAGGCGCTTGGCCGCCATACAAATGACGCTGTAATTATGTTACCTGATTCTTCTTCGCAAAGCGAGAGAATCACAAAACTTTTTTATTTACACCGAACCGAAGAATAAAACACGCGATGAATGGTAAAACTTTACAGAAAGGGAGGAAAGGGGAAAGAGTGGAAAGAAAGGGGGAGAAGAGGAACTTTTGATTAGAAAACACCGCAGTGGGCTCCTGGGAAGGAGGGGAGGAAATGGTAATACGGAGCATGTATCCAAAGCAGTAAACATCCCGTAAGAAAGATATTCTTTATAGAAGATGAGAAGAGGTATAATTGCAGGAATGAATGCACACCAAAGTACACAAACAGTTTCATCAAACAAATGATGAGATCTATTAGAATTAATTCAACGTTTTAGTTGAGTAAAAACAAAAGCATTTTGAGCTAACTAAAATATTAGTCAAGCGTGAGATGGAAGGAAACGTGAATTTTGCACTATTTATAGCAAAACAAATAAAAAAATGTGATGGCCAAAATAAATGAAATGTTGCACAGGTAGATATGTTTAGTTTAATTTTCTGCGTAAGCTTATAGGTATTATCAACAATTATTGAGTATCTGTCATAATTATTAAACCATTTTCTGATAAACATTTTAGGTTAGTAAAGAAAGCTATCAGCGAATTCCAGGATTCTCATGAGAATATAAAAAAAATGTTGAGATTATTACTATGATTAGAAAATTAAACTAGATACATTTACTGAGGACCAAAGACGTTCGTTTGGAAAAATAACCCATGACGTGAGCCTAACGCAACCCTCCGGCCATTAATCTCTGTTTTTTAGACCAGAGCCGCGACTTATCTATACAAGTAGCTCTACATTTTGTCATCACGAGGCTGAGTTTGACCCCGTTACAGACCCACTGTTTCACATAAAAATGTGGGAACTTCCAGGTATCGAACCCGCAACCTCTGACAACAAAAGCCGTCTTTTCATTTTAAAAACTGCAAAATAAACTAGCCTTAACTCCCGTTTTATTTCATTTCACTTTAGTTATAAGTATTCAAATATAGTTTATATCTCTATGGGTATAGTTTTCTTTAGTCTGATTGTATAATCACATTATTTCTAAATTATATAAAATAATAATCTATACCTCAATAAAAAACATTACAATTCGATTTCACAATTACATGTTTTTATAAACAGATAGTGAGTTGTTTTTATATCTTGAACATTGCTATTCCCTTATTTATAAAATAACATTTTGATAAGATCAAAAATGGTATATATGGTCCTACACCTCGCACCAAAAATGTGACTAAATTTTCATTAGAAAATAAAAGCGTTGCGGAGAAACATTCTACAGAGAGATTAAGATAAAAATAAACTTTTTTGTTATTTATAAAATTTACTAAAACAAATTTTATATTTCTACGTTAAGCATTTGTTCTGCAGCTAGTCCATTTCTATAGATGATATTGATACCTATGAAGTGAAATCTATGACATCTGGTAAAATGTTATCAATATTGACAAGGAAAAAAAAAATCAAATATTGACAAGGGAAAAAAAATATAAAAGTTTCTTCCTGCCAAAATCCTTCTATAGCTACATCCCCCATACTTCCCCTGACTCATCCAACCTTTGATCGTTACTTCTCAGGAAATAAACCCCCAGTTAGTAGGGAGAGTATTTCATCACCATAACCTCTCCACCGCGAGAACATTTAGCGTTCCACCTTCCTCTACCAAGTCGTATTATTTAAACACCCGTGTCACGTAGCGACGGAACTAAATACCTTCTTTTCCCGCCAACATTTCCTTAAAAAATAAGAAGACCGGAGAGGGGGGAAAGAAAGAGCGAACAAGTTCATAAGGTCTATATTCGTATTTTCATTAGATATGCACCGCGCGCTTGTCAACAACAGCTACCCGGCCCTCAACTGCCTTTCTCTCCGGCTTGATAATAACAACGTAATGTGGAAGTTGACGGCGCGGGTATAATATTTGGACGACCGGCGTCCCCCCTCACCCCTCACACTTGTTTTAATGGGGCGGATGCTACGGAACCTCGAGGAACGTGTGAATTTTCTTGGCATCCACAACTGTCTCCGGTCTCCCCTTTTTTCCCCTTCATATTTGTCGAGAGATAAAGAGCGTAAGTCCTCGTTTTTCTGCCCTTTCAAGTTTTATTGGCTTCGTGGGATAAAGTTTTGAATCTTTGTTTCATCGATGTTGTGAATGCGCTTTTTGTGTGCGTTTGTTCCATTTATGTGCTTGGAATTGGTGTGATGTTTAAAAGTAAGTTCATGGTCATATAGTGCAGACCAGCTTCTATCTCTTTTCAATGAAACATGGATTTGACCAAGTCAAAAGGTAGTTTTGTTTGTGTAATTCAATTCGTGATCAATAAATAGCACAATAGTAAAATTATAGCATTTAGTAACATAATAGGTCTACTAAATAAGGGGACATCGGGGTTCCAATCCTAGTTGGGTATAATGAGGGTGGTTTTTCCTAAATAACTTACCACTCTCCTCCCAAGAAAATTCGCGTAGATTAGGCCTACATCTTCCTTCATCAACCCTATACTTTAGAGTTAGAGCATATAACTTATTCGTGCATATGACCTAAACAGGAAGTAGGACGCAGTTATAAAAAAAAACATTAACATAATACGCAGCATTAGATTTGTTTTTGTATCTGCCTCCTCCTTCAGCTTAGCTCAGTCGGTAGTACGTCTGTCTGATTAAGAAGCCCGGGTTCGATACCCAGTGTGGCCGAAACATTTATCATTCGTGAATACAGGGCTTTCCCTTTCACAGTGAAGAATTAGGCTAACGGCCAAAGAAATGGTGTTTGTGTATGTTTTAAATTTTAAGTTAACAAGTCTTGTGCTTATATAATAAGTCAATTCACGAAGTGTATGTTAAATATCCCGAAAAATAAAAAATCTAGTTTTCTCCTATTACAACTTAAGTACACCCGGACGGGATTCGAGCCCCAACCTCCCCAACCCCGGAAAACCAGACTAGACTGATGCCTTTGTCGGCTTACCCATCGATGAACACCTAACATAAAGGAATGCTTATGCAAGTATGTGATGGAGTAATAGGAACACGAGTCATCCTATGACTCAGCCGCCAGAAGTCAAAACTGCACCCACGTGACTATCAAAACAAGGGACCGAACACTGCCCCCTCTACCCCAACAAAAATAATGTGATGACAAAACTGACGAATTGCGGATTCCACGTTTATCACGGCTCCAAAAAATAAGTTGATGTCATCAGAGTCTGAATCAGATTATGAGTCCTCTTCCTATGATTCAGAGGTTTATCTACCTGTATAGCTTGGTGACGTAAGTGCTGACAGGAGTTTTGTCTGGGTTTATCTAAATGAATAAAAACTTTAAACAATCTAATGAGCACGCATGAAAATGACATAATTAAATTAGGTTGAGCTTAAACGTGTCTCTATTGTAAATATTTAAAAATAGAATGAAGAGTAGCTTTAATATAGTTCAGAAAGGAAAGCAACTAATTTATAGTTAATTTTTAAAGTAAAATTATTAATTAATTTCTCTAAACACATTACCTTAGCTTAAACTCCAGACTCTGAACTAAGAGGTCGGGTTTCAGACACAAACATGGTCATTCATTGAAGGTGGTTTGTCATTGTAGGTGTCTGATGGTTTATTTAATTATAATTCGCCTTCTTCATATTTGTTATTACCGTGTATTACTAATTGTTCGTGTTATACTCATAGATAATAATTCAACTTATGCTGATAGGGATGAGGAAGGAAGAATTTTAGAGGTAGTCTATCCACATTTGTATGGAAAGAGAATGGGAAACCATTTAGGAAAAAAACCTTCAGTAGGCTCAACACAGGGTTGAACTCCGATCTCCTCAGCATCAGCAGGTTATTCTAACACAAGAGGGATGCTCTAAACCATTCAGCGACTGAAGCGGGTAATTTTTTTTAAGTTCAAATTTTTAATAACAACACAATGGGAACCTATTTTACTAAAAAATATTTACAATTCAACGTAAAACTTATAAGGTAAAAGTATAAGAAAATTTGTACTGTCTGATTATAAAAATCATTAAAATAAAGGGTTAAATACACTTGTGCATTACAATAAATCTAAGAGAACTTGGTGCAGCGGAAGTACTCCAAAATATAATCCATATCTTGAGTTCCAAAAAGATTTCCCAGATAAAGTTTTCTAGTGGAGGTGGTCCTTCATTAATATACTTTAAAATACGTAATAAAATGGCAATGGGCCTAGGTAAAAACTTCTATTTTCTAAAAAATAAAAACTACATATTTTACAGCCTCGCTAAAGTTATTACCTTCTCTTCTATTCCAACTTTATCTGCCATGAAAATAACTTTTCACTATGTAAATTTCTTATAGAGAAGCAATTCACTTTACAAAAAAGAAAAACTGGAAATCTATCGGCTAAGAGATGGTTTTATGTAAAGTCGTTTGAATCACCTTTAAGAGGCCATTTTCTTCTCTTCCTACAAGTCCATTAATGATGAATAGGAAGGGAATCGTTTATAGCCTCTTAAACACAAGAAGATGTGAAGATTTCATCCCAGTCTCGAAGCATAACATTTTAGGAGAAGAAAGAGTGAGTGAGTGATTCATTATATGTATGGAAAGTTGTTCAAAATAAAATAACCCCTTTATGCGGTCATAATAGCTTGTTAACGGGATCTAACAAGCCCGGTGACCAACTGGAAACCCCTTTACTTTATAAGAAAGATCAAATGGATATTTAATTTAAGGACGTTGCTTTACCTGTGACCTAGTGCCAAATCAAGATATGTTTGTCCAGGTTTATGAGTATACGTTGTATTCGGTTAGTCTAAAGGGCGCCCCAAACGTGTAACATTACTCTACTCTATGTACTTTATGTAATATATATATATATATATATATATATATATTACATAAAATATTTTGGTCAGCACACATCTTACTGGTGATGGATAATTTAGGAAATTCATGTTTTACAATTGTTTTAGCTGTAAGGCTGAACAGGAAGTTATGGGTTAAACGCGGGAGTATTCAACCGTGGTCCGTGGGCCACATGCGGACCACTTTAACATATTTTTTTTTGCAACCAATTGGCTCATGAAATATATATATTCACACAATTATTTCAAGAGAAAAAATTACAAATACAGGTTTATATTTTACATAATTAAATAATAAAATAAATACGCATTTTAAATTATTATATAAACAATTTTTGCTTTATAATTGAAGAAAAATATGTTTTTACAAAAATTTACCTTGAACCGGCAAATGACACCTCTAATATACAAAGGAGAGAGTACTATTTCGAGTGCGTTCGAACATGGTCGGGAATGTTCGTGTTCGCCCATTACAGCCAAGATATTGGGGACGCCAAAAGAAAAATAATATATTAATTTTTTCAATCCAGATATTGTCGGTACAGTATTAGAGCCCCACGAGCTAACAATAGACAGAAACTTTGGCCCTCTTACCTTACAAGATTGAAGACCGCTGGGTTTAAGATTTGATCGCAAATAGTGAACACACATCTAATACTATTGAAATAAATAGAGATTCCGACCCCAGTGATTTAAATAATTATTTTAGACTGAGGCCCAATCTTACAATGTCACGTTAAAGTCCTCGTAACTTAACCGTATGTAAAGTATAACCGTTGGTTAAACTTAGCGTTGCATTTTACAATACCATTTTTATGTGTGCGTCAAATTACGGATAGGTGCCTTCCATTAGTTCTTAGCGTTAACTTTCTCGGAGCGCTAGATTTGTGTCAAAGCTTTTGATTGGCCTAGCCTGACCATAGAGAATATAACCAAGTCATTACTACGTCTATGGAACTGTTATGAAAAAAATCAATCAAAACTAGTTCAATTCATCAAATTTGTTGAGGTTATCTGCTATAGTTTATCGTATTTATTTTCCTGCTAAAATGTCTGTTGAGATTCATAAACGCGAACGAAGTGTAAATTTTAGCAAAGAAGAGAAAATGTTGCTGATTGAATTAATAGGTAAATACAAACAAAGGATTGAAAATAAACAAACTGATGCTGTAACATGGAGACAAAAAAATGAAGCTTGGAAAAAACTCCGTAGTGAATTTAATGCAGTAAGTGGATCGATTCCCAGATCAATTTCAAACCTAAAATCTAAATTTGATAATTTAAAAAGGAAGACGAGGAAAGTGTCGGCCCACAACAAACACGAGATTTTCAAAACTGGGGGTGATGTGCCAAATTTTATTAAAGACCCGGTTCTGGACAAGATAGAAGACATGCTGACCATCTCTATAAAAGGACTGGACAGAAGAATTTCTAATACTGTATTTTTGTTTAGACGAAAACGTAAAAAAAAATCTTCATCGTTATAAAATTCCAGGAAATTTTTTCGTTCTAAGTATCTCTTCGGTCTTCGAAGCCTCGGGTTCCTTAGAAGGTGTAACTCATCTTCAAAGTCGTCATAATTATACAATAAATCAGCCATTTCATAATATATATAAAAGTAACCTCACTTTAATAATAATAACAATCGCCTTGAAAACAATATGGCGGAGTGTTTAATGTTGTTAATGTGGACGTTATGTTTGCTAACCGGAAGGTAGACCTCGCGTTAACTTTACGAGCACATTTACGTGAACATTAGCGCTAACCAAACATTGTAAAATAAAAAGTAGTGGTCGTTATCGCTTAACCTCATGTTAAGCCCTAACGAATAGATTAACATGACATTGTAAAATTGGGCCTGAGTCTCGATATTTTTACAGAGTTGTTGCGGATGGTGGTTCCCAGAAGTCATAAAGCTCTTCTTTCTCTTCTGCCATGGCTCATGTTATTTAAACAAATACTTTAAAGGTTTACTCATTATGATAGATGTAAATTCGATTATGGATAGTAAAATACCGACGAAAATATTGTCATACCCTTCACACGTTCATTTTTACTGGCAGTATTACTGTCAAATTGGCAAATACTGACGGGAGTTTTCGTCAGTCCATCAGTATACTGACAAACCGTCAGTACCTGCCTCACACGATCAGTAATATTGCCAGTATACGAATACTGTGGGTAGTATTGAATTGAAAGTTGAGGCTCCCTTTGAAGGTATAACATTGAAACAAAAACCATAAATTCTTAAATAGTTCTAAACATTGTTTCACATAACATTTAAGAAAACATTCTAAAGTAGTTTAAAGTAAGGAGTGGTAATAATTAATGTTAAGACTTAGATAAAAACCCAGGAATGGCTATGACAAAATATATATATGTATATATATAAATTTTCAATTTAAGGAATTAGATAGTTTTAAAATTGGTATATTAAAGTCACTTAATTCATTTACCAATTTTAAAACTATCTAATTCATTAAATTGAAAATCTATATATTTTATTATAGCTACTCCTGGGTTTCTATCTAAGTCTTAACTTTAATTGTTTCACATACTTACAAAATTATTTTCTTGAGCTCAAAGTGTTTTTTTTGTAATCTTTTTTGTAATCTTCTACAACTAGGACTGTTTGGTATATTCGCGAAAAGTCCCGGTAGAAATCCTGTAGGGGGATTATAAAATATGCGAGGCAGGATAAACAGCTCATTTTCTTCCTTCTCTATATATTTTTTTACTTTGGCGTCTAAGTGTGATAGTGCTTAGAGTGCTTTGCTTATGTGCGTCAGATTAAGATGCAAACATGCTTCGTAAACTAGCTTCGAATTCACTAAGTAGGCAACGTCGTTAAAAACAATAGAAGGTCAAAACACATAAAATATTTATTATAGTCTTTGCATTGAAATTGTTAGGCAACTAAACCATAGCTTGCATGGAAAGAATACAGTAAACCAAATCGTGACAAGCTTAAAAAAAGAAAATCCACTTGAGATCTAAGATTACCCCCTAATATACTTATTAAGAGCCTGGTGTGTTAACCATTTACCTTTCTCCGTCGGTCAATAAAAAAGGATTTTCTTTTCAATTTTATTTTTATCTCTCACCAAGCATTTTTACTAAATGTGAAAAATTTGAAGAAAAGTTGAAGGCAAAGCCAAAAATTATATTTATTTTAACTTTAACGTCTTTAAAATATAAATAAACCCAAATTAAGGAAAATATCTCCAAGCGGAAAATAGAACAAGCTTAAAAATTCGCTAGACTTTAAAAGAAAGAAAACAGAATATACAATATTTTCTTAATGCTCTGAATCAAAGGATCCACAATTTACAGTTGGCCTTTGTATATCAGACCTAACAAATGAATATATGAACTCTAGACTCGACGACTTCATTGTCAGCGAAAGAGTTACTACAACAAAAATCAAGTTAAAGCTTTTAAATCCTACAAAATGTCCACATTGGTAATATACTCGTGTTTTTTTAACTGTCATATTTTTACAGCAACGTTTTAGTTTAAATCAGAATATTTTCGAAAATGTCGTCGTCAAAGTGGAATCGCCTTTTGAAGCTTAGCAGACCATAACAAACAATATGTACTTCTTTTGCGACTTATTAATTACATATCTTTAAAAAAATTGGCCTAAGGGTTTGGCCAGACTGGCAAGCGAGTTGTTGACGAGGAGGCAAAGGTTCGAATCTTGGCTCAGTAAACTGAGAGTGGTTTTTGACAAGTGATTTATTGTCGTGGTTTTCCCATCCTCTCTCCACGCTAATGGTGGTTCTTATTTGTAAAGGCCTACATTGAAAATATCAGTTTTACATATATATAATGATCTTACCAATTAAATTAGGCCGTAAGTAGCAAGTGTGCTAAGCCTGCCAATAGTAATAAAAATGCAAAAATGATAAGTTTTCCTAGCACTAAATGAACCAACATATATTAAGTAATATTGCCTAGCGCCTGTAAACTAGACTGTACCGGGTCTAGCGCACGAACTTGAAATATAGAACCAGTTCTATCTTTCAAGCGCGCGCGCTCGTCGCTCCAGTAGGCCCAACTCTCATTACAACCAATGTGCTATATTTTATTTTTTAGTCGCTCACTCACTCGCTCAGTCTGACCGTACCCTTTAACCCATGAGTTCTACTGAAATTCATAAGCATACTTTGAAAAAAAAAAATAGCACCGCCTACACTATGTCTTACTACCCACTAGGACTATCCCTCTATTTAATAGAGGAAAGGGTAGTCTTTTGAAGAAGGGTTCCCGCACTTGCGTGGTGGAAGAGTAGGGAACTATTTTGTAAAAACAACCTCAAGACACGTGGCTGAATTTAGAACTCCTGCATTCCCACCACTGGTAAACAAAACAAGACGAGACTAGCACCTTTGTCCACGTGCCCACCGGTAGAGTTTTCTGTCTACATGTCCATGTGAGTTTGTCCCTGCTAAATTATGTTATGTACCCTTCGTTTGCCCTGAAAGATAGAAATTCTGCCTTGCATTGTTCACTATGGTAGAGCTTATAAAATAAATAACTAGTATTGTCCATTAAGGTATGATTACTACCTTTCAGGGTGAACTGGGTGTGTACTGCAAGACCGATTTGATGTGTTTACCTTCAAACAGGCTTTTCTAGCAACAAGTGAACATATAATTATTGCTTAAGGTACAGAATCTATATTAATAAAATGAGTGTGTGTGTATCTGTCATTAGAGTCGCGTGATATCTACCTCACGCTGAGGTCTGAAGTTTAAAAATTAGTAGCCCCTATGCACGAACATGTGCACCTCAAAGCAGGAATTTCAAAATTTGAATTTGAAATAAAATGAAGAGATATTTTTCTGTCTGTTTAAAGCAAATAAAGCGTTGCCAGGGGTAACCAAGCGATCCATTGCATGGTTACCACGGTAAATGCTGGGTATTTCTGCTAGTTAAAAATAAGAACGGGGGCACGAGATAAATAATAACTAATTGGCAGAATCAGAGTAGAACCAACTACTCACAAGGAAGGTAGACTGCCCTCGGGGCCTTTCAAACAGCGCACCATCCACAGTGTATCAGCGCTGACGTGCGAAACCTCGCCTTCTTCTGGCAGTGAGCTACGCACATGAGGTCAACCCCCACCCCCATCCCCCTTCCCTGTTTTAATTCCCCGGAGACCAATCACACGCTCACAAACAACAGATATATCACTGGAAGACAAGGAAACTAAACCTTTTGGACATGAGGATGAGAGGGAGGAGGGGTCCCTCTAAACGGGGCGAGTGTCGGAGACAACCGGGTGGATTTATTCCGACCGAAAACAACCGCCGACAAGCTGAGGCCTACACGGTATGTCTCCCTCAGGAGATGGTGGAGGGGTGAGAGGCTGATGTGGTCGCCATCAAGGGCACCGTTTGCCCCCAACTCCCCCAACCCCATCCCCACCTCCCTCACTTTACCTTCTTTATGTGGACTGACTGATGGGACATGTATAGTCCTTTTTAATGGCTTCGTATCACAGGGCTATGGAGTATTTCCAGAGTAGCCCAAGTGGCTTAGAAACTGAGCTTCCCCACAGGTTTCGAATAAAGCAAACATATAAATGTTTTATTTTAATAACAATCTGGCCACCAGAACAACCCTCAACCTTACATCTGAGGTGGGCATAAGGGAGGTTTAAGCTAGAGGGTATTTACCCTTTGTTTGAGTGGAGGAAGAGTGGAAAACCACTTACTGGAAATAGTACCCTTATTACACCCAGCCGGGATTTGAACCTCAACCTTTCCATCACCGACGATCAAATTTATTGCAAAAGTGACCGCACGACCAGCCGATGCGGTCTCCTAAAGAGTTTAAACGGGAATCAAAATGTTTGTCTCTAAGCTTCATTTACACTATGCCTGATATTTGATGCGTGATTCGCGTTCGCAATTCGTCGACAATTCATCGCAAATTTTTCACTGCCCATTTTGCTTGTACTTTGTGATTATGCGCTGATTCGTGATCTGTTATTCGCCACGTGGATGTTCGTGGTGCCGGCTCACGCCAGAAACCCCGACAGTCAGATGATCACGAGTGACACTAGAAGTAGGGACAATAATGTTGAATGGTAAGAATTAGAGTATCGGCAATAGTGTGGACACTGCAAGAAGCGCCATTTTTATCATTCTTGCTAGTAGCCAAAAAAGCAACACCTGCGACTCCGAATATCTTCAATTAAATAGTGAACTCGTACCTGCAACCAATCAGACGATTGCAACTGACAAACCAATCGACCGTTCAATGGCTTGATGCCCTCAACTAATAAATCATGAACCAGCGCGCGTAGTGTAAACCCTGAACATATCACTCACGCATCATAGTTTGCGAATGATTCGATTATGATGAAACTTATGCAGTCATACTATTCAAAAATTAAACGAGAATTACTAATTACGAACTGCAAATCACAAATTTACGCATAGTATAAATCAAACTTTAAGATCCGAGTGAACATATACGGGTAAGGGGACGGGTGGGGGAGGGGGGGGGGGTTACCGGCTAGTGCTGCGCTGTTTGCATGGTGTTTTTAAAAAAATGAAGAACTGGTGCTTCGGACAAACTGTTCCAAAAGAAGAAGACGTTCAAACGGAAAACGGACCCAGTGCCAGCGCGAAGTCTCTTGCAGCAGCGTATATAACTCACGGTGCGATACTGTAGTGGGGGGAGAAGGGAGGGAGGGAGACAATTAGAACGCCGTTACAACTCCGCAAACACTGCAGACAGAAGGAATTGGGACATTAGTCAAGGACCACGAGTGATGTTTAAAAGGAAACTAAGAGATTTCTCCCCATTCCTTCTCCCTTTTGGAGGAAGAGAAGGAAATGTCGTCGTACGTTGCTTCGATACATCTTCCGGTCCGAGAAGAAACTGCCCTTTCTGGTGGGCTCAGCACTGCTATTCGGGTGTAAGACTATCAAAGGCAAATTGACACTCCCGTACTGCGACTTGTTTGTCAGACACCTTAATGCGCGTCTGCTTACTGGCAGGGTCAAAAATCTTATCGGTAAAAATTGAGGACTACCTTTTTACAGTGATAAATCTAAGCTCTGGACACAAAATGGAGTGCATGTTTTATAGTTGAGCTGTTAGTTAGTAAGTTGAGTTCTGATACCATCAATTTGTCTCTGAGATTATACTTTGAATTTCCAATGGAGAAAAAATTTAACTAATTTTAAAATGGCCCTTTGGACATGTTTCTCTAAAGTTTGTTTTTATCAAAAATAAATTGTTGATAATTATTAGAAATCAAACATTACTTATAATTAAATGGTTTTAAAACAGATATTTAAAATACAACTATACAATTAATTGCGTTTTTAATAACACAATGTGATCCTATTGATGGAAAAAGTGAGAAATTGTAATGTAGACCTACTATTGGCCTGTAATGTATAATTGGTTAGTAGAGATGGCCACAAGTTAGAGGCTAGCTAGTAGAACCTAGTTCAAAGCCAAAAAGTGCCTAAAATAATTTAGTATTTCTGAATGAGTTCCACCTATTTCCCTGTTACTTCAATTCTTGGCGCTAGAGTTGGATCTGTTGTCTATGTTACTTTGTAAGTTTTGTTTTATATAAACATATGTTTATGTAGAAAATGCTGATAAGTTTATAAATTTCGTAAATATTGTTCGGCTGGGCTCTTTCAACCACATTTTACTTCGGGTTCGGTCCATTTACATTTTAATTGCGCTATTGGGGTAGGGATGAATAAGGTAGGTAGAAGTTAAAGGAAATGTAATCCCATTTGCTTTGAGGATGGGTAAAAACTACTGAGAAAATCCACTATTCTTCCAGCCATAATTCAAATTCCAGCCCCCCTGTCACTAGTTTTGTGTGTGTATGTGTTGCATAAAAAAGCATGTGTGATGGAAACTAGAATGAACGAATAAAGAGCGCTAAGTTATGTAATACACGAGAAGTTAAGAAAGACTTCAAATACGTTACAAAAAACGAAAGACGGCTGTAAAACATTTTAACAACCTTATAGAATATCTTCCGATTTCACACTTCTCCAAACAACCAAAAACACGAGAAGGCACCACTTTAGGAGGAACGACAAGATATCATTCATACCTTCTCCCACTGAGCTATAATAGTAAAGAAAGGGGCACAGTTAAACCGGGCCTAGGGAGCAATGTCACTGAAGGGGTAGGGCTTGTTGAAGGGGGAGAAGGGGGGAAGAGGTTCGTTGGAATTATTTAACAACCACCTCTGGTCTGCAAGAGAGCGCACGGCGCTTGGCATCGCGCTCTCTTTCTCCATTCTCCACACACACACACAGAAGAGTGCGTGCTGAGTGGTGGCGTCGTGGCGGCCAGACAACAGACGCCACGGCATCGTGCGAGCCCAGCATCCCCAAGTCACTCGCAGCGAGCCGCGAGTACGAATAGTAATAGTGGTAGTAGTAGCTCTCAGCGAGAGAGAAGAGAGAGATATGGAGGGAACGCAACGAAACACGCATTCACACACACACACACACGCAATCGCTAAAATAAGGTTTAATGGCGGTGACGCACTGCCGACGTGTTCTTGGGATCCTTAGGAACAAATGGAGGCGTCAACTAAACCCCCGTAATTTAATAATATATTTTATTTTCAAAAGTGCTTTTGAAATGTCAGCATGTTTTCACTTTTAAGCCTACTTAAGAAATAAGCTTTAGTACTTGTGTGTGTCATGTCTTATTACCCATCTAGGCCATTTTAATATTTACACTAATGAGCGAAGGATGAAGAAGGTATGAATTATATAAAATGTACCAACACTCTCTTGTAGTAAAGCTGTAAAAACTTTTACGAAAAAATCATCCAAGTACATCCAGCTGGTATTCGAATTCCAACCCTCCAGTCACCGGCAATTAAATTCACGCCTTTGTTTACGTGTCCACCAGTGAGGGCAAAAGCTTTGTACCATGAAGATATCTTTATATTCATAAATTTATTTATAAAATACATTTTCATGATAGACGTTTTGATTTAGCTTTTTGGGAAATAGTAAGGAAGCTGTTGTAATAAATGAAGACATTTTATTGGAAGCTAGTAAGGAAATCGGTCTAAAAGTGAACGCTGAAAAGATTATAAGTATATGATATCACAGAAAGAACTCAAATTAGGGACGATTTAGAGATTACTGCAAACAACTTATCATTTTACAGGGTTAATTAATTTAAATATTTAGGAATTATTTTAACTAGCAATAACGATATCAAATTGGAAACTCTATAGTCAGGAAATGTATGATATTACTCGGTCAATAAGATGTTGACATCTCGTCTGTTTTCAAGGAATGTAAAACTCAGAATATACAAAACAATAATTGTACCGGTTGTTCTCTATGGGTGTGAAACGTGGTCTCTTACCTAACATGACGAAAAGAAATTAATAGGGTGTTTGAAAACAAGTGGCTTAGGAAGATATTCGGTCCAAAATGAGATAAAGATACGGAGGAGGTTGTTTAATGATGAGTTACATACCCTGACATTGTTATGATAGTAAAAACGTTATTAGGATACTCAGATAATTATCAGGATAACCAAATCTCGTGTATTGCGTTGGGCAGGACATGCAGTGCAAATGGAAGAATCTAGAACCATGTTCAGAGTATTGACTGACAAACCTAATGGGAAGAGACCAATGAGAAGACCTAGAGGCAGATTAGAGGATAACACTAGAATGGACATAAAAGAGATATGGTATAATGAGGTGGACTGGATGGAACTAGCTCAAAATAGGTGTAGGTGGCGTACTGTAAGTGCGGCAATGAACTTTCGAGTTCCTAATGCCATAGAGCAAGTAAGTAAAACGTTTTGATGACCCAATTTATTTTAATATTCATAATTTGTAAGACCTAATACATTTACTTTAGGGTATGAGACAACTTATATTATCTAATCATATTTGTACTTGGACACTGGACAGGAATAAATAGCCATAGGTAGGAAATAAAACAATGTTTCGGTAACAAAACGATCAAATTTACTGTCCCTTTATAAATGAATGGTACAAGACAATTTTCTCATACTGTGTATTATAGCTTGAAAAAACATTTTCAAAAAGATGTTTACTCATCTGTAAACTACTCTTTAATTTGAGAGTTGGGATCAAACTAAAAAAGGTCCTATAACATCTTAATTTCAAGTTTGAACAAAATTCATCAAAACATTTCAGATCTGTGGCCAGGAACAGACATGGAGACAAACATAATTGTAAAATCCATATTTTTATGGTTTAAATACACTAAGAAAGTAAATATTTATCATACTCTCGAGGTCAAACATTTTCACGATTACAATAATATCTTTTGATGCAAGAAAGTCAAAATAGTGTAGGTTAAAGTCTTAAGTCCTTAGTATTAATATGTTTTGAAAAATTATGCAAATTGAGAAATTTCAACAAAACATCCCACATATATAACGTGGCGAGTATCTCAGTTTCCAGGTTTTTAACCTGGGACTCTGTTTTGTGACCACAAGTTATTGGCTGACCAATGGCCAACCATTCCCCTTCCTATCATTATAAACCAGCAAATATAATTGATGTGTTAGTACCGAGATCTGTCTTGGAGAGCTTAGTGGAGCATGCGCAGAGCTAGTGAGAAGAGAACCGAGGGTCTATATCACATTGTGACCCCACGGGGGGTACGAGAAAGAGAGATGGCAGGTCACTCTCCAGGGGGTCCCTCACCCACCCTCCTCTCAACACCGACCATGTATCAAGTAGCGGCGAACTCGACAACTACGTACGAGCACTTGAAAAACAATGTTTGACTTTGCCACTTGAGTCTATGGTAGACTTATAATATATCACGAGCAGACAAATAAATTATCTAATGGTGAAATTTGATTTTTTTGAGTGGTATGGAGGGTAATTAATTGAAATACATATTAGTTGAAAAATTATTTTTAGACAATTATCTCATTTTAAAGTGACTTTCTAATGAAAGTTCATCAAAGCTGCAGAACTGTTTTCAATAGCTACTATTGTTGACCTCGGTGNGACCTCGGTGGTCTTAGATAAGGTGCTCGCTTCAGGACCCGATGTTCGTGGATTAAAAATCAGCCGTGTTCAACAGATTTATCTTGAGCGATCAGGCACAGCTTCCTTCGGAAAGGAAGTAAAGTCGTTGGTCCCATGTCAATCGTGGCATGTAAAATAACCCTGGAAGGTATGTGAAAATACCTTTCCCCCCCAAAAAAAAAGTTAGGTTCCTTTCACTCTCGCTCATAGAAATTATAGTGTGCTGATATAACAAGTCGGTTCATAAAGTGCACGTTAGGGCCAAAGTACCACAAATAAATTTTAAAAAAGGATTTACATATACATATTTTTTTTCTCCCCGCGTCTTACTATCCATCCAATCTATCAACATATTTCCACCTAAGGGTTTAGAATGAGAAAAATAAAGTTTAGAGAAAATTTTACAAAATTTGCGGGGAGGGAAATTAGGAAGCAATTTAAGTAAAATCACCCTCAATGTACCAAACCTGGATTCGAATCCGTATCTCCCGGTCACTGACAATTAATTATATCGAAATAGTGACGCCTTAGACCATGCAGCCGTTAATGAAGGTAGACATTACTCAAACTATTAATAGGTTTCGTTGAAGCTCTATTGAACTATACAACATATTTTAACTAAGAGGGCTGGCTATTTTACATAAAAATTTTCAACCCAATGCTATACCAATAATCCCCTTCATCCACTGAATCATCTACACACGGGCTCATAACTAAGAGGAGAAAAGGTTTTTAGTTTGGTCAATTGTGTTCAGATTCAGCATTTAAAAATATTTCTATTCTTGATCGATGCCTGGTGAATGTTAAAGCAGAAAGAAAAAGGCGGGATAGTTCACGTAAAATAATTAAAATATAAAAAGGATTTATATAAAAAAAAAGGCTTAAGAGAATTTCGATTAAATTTAACTTATGAAGAATAAAATTGTATCCGGTAATAATGAAAAAGAAAACTTATTCAATTTAAAAAATTCTGGCTTTAAATAAATTTATGATTGTTTTATTAAACGGATTGACCAATTTTATTTATATGTAATGTACAATTTATAAATGTACTTATCATTTAATCATCTTATATTTGTAAGAGTGCGTAAACTTAAGAGCTGAAGGTAGTTTTCTTAAAGCAACAACATAAAATAGTTGATGTCGACAAATTTGTGAAGTAAATTTTGCATCTTCTATATCCTAAAGTGATGTTTGAACAAAAAGGAAGAATTAACAATAAATCCATATTTACATTTAATTTACTTATAGCTTCCAACTAAATATAATTATAACGTTATGTTCATAATAATGAAAGAGCCTAATCATAAGTCGCGATAATATTCTAAAATATTCCAAATATGACCTCAAAGTTTTAAATAAAACCGTATATAAATACTTCATTGACAAACTAATATAGTAAAAGGCTCACAAAAATATGGTTCAACAGGCACCAGTTTAACCACTAAGAAATAGGCCCTATACCAAATCGGACGTACCTAAAATAATAATAACAGAAACCGCAACGAAATCCCTTTGTCTAATCCTTATATAAACTACCACTCTGTTCCTACTCTCTATACGGGAAAGTTTGTTAACTGGTCTAAGTTGAGTAGGGGAGAAGGCAGAAAGGGGGAGGGGGGGTCAGATTTAGTGACATTAGAAGAAGATGGCTTCTTTTCTTGCAGATCCCCTTTCCCCCTCTTCCCGCTGCTTAGCTATAGCTTGTAGAATGTTGAGCGTGTGTAAAGTGTAAGCCATCATAGTTTGCTATCAAAGCAATCGATGTATAGCGAATACAAGACCTAGCAGGGTTGGGAGAGGGTAAGAGGGCAAAAGAGGGCTACAAGTAGGGGGAGAGGGTTGAAGGGTTTAACCCCAGAGCTGGACTGACCACTTGGTCGGTAGCACTTAGCGTGGGAGAGATGTATCGGAGTAAAAACAGCACAAGATCTGGTTGCGAACCAGCAAGTTTCAAAATCTGCGTATTATATATTAGTAGTAATATGTATGTATGTATGTATGTATGTGTGTATGTATGTATGCATGTATGTATGTATGCATGTATGTATGTATGTATTGTATGTATGCATATATGTATGCATGTATGTATGTATGCATGTATGTATGCATGTATGTATGTATGTATATATGTATGTATGCATGTATGTATGCATATATATATATATATATATATATATATATATGTATGTATGTATGTATGTATTTATGTATGTATGTTTAATAATGGCTTGAAAAAATATACTTTTATAAGAAAGAATTTTCAAACATATTTGTGTAATAATAGTGCTTAAGTACTATGAATGTTTATATAACTATAAACTATTAAGTCAATATAACCTATAAAAAGCTAAATTTTAGAGTTGAATGTATATCACAAGATTATGCGATATCTCAAAAATAAAACATAAATTATCAAACATCAAACCTGCTACTTTAGTACATTATATGGGCAACATAATTAATATATGTCTTATAAACAACCCAGCATCCCTAAACAACTCAAATGTTGTGTAGCTTAAAAGTAAAATGTTAAACTAAGATCTCCAAATTTCACTTGATCTCCTAAACATATTTTTTTTAAACTACGATAGTATACAAGTATATTTTCATTACTTTTTTCAAATGATATATTACTCTAATTCAAGTTTTTATTTTGCTAGTTTATTGTTTTATAAGTTTAAATGAAATTCATATATCAAATTAAACATCATTTGTATTTGAATGCCGAGTTAGACCTATGTTTCGTATTGTAGGATAACCTCTGTTCAAAGCCCAACAACTTTTAAGTTAAACCTTCCTGGCGTTTTCCCCCCTTCCTTCCCAACCTACTCATGATAATATTTTAGTTGAAAATAACTCAAGAGCTACGCCCCAGTGGATAAAAGACGCCTCCTTGAGAGGGCCTACACCTTCTGTTACAGACGTGTGTTGCGGGCTTGCTGCCCTTATCAGGAGTACTAAGTCACCTTCTCTAAACTTGATACACAGCTTTAATCTGGTGCACTGTCCCCTACTTGCTTGGTCTCTAAAGTAAATTAAAGTGCTTGGTGGGTCAGAAGGCAAGGACGAGGCTTTACTGGACACAGCTTAGGCCTCATTAAGCCAATACACTCTACCAACTACTACACGGCCCTTCTCCCAACCAGCTCTTTCACTTTCCACTTGCTACATTATTGAGACGAAATAGTTTTTAAGTAAGTTACCTACATCAAGCTGTTGTCATAGGTAATAAGATTAACTGTCGTTAGAAGTGAATATTAAACAATCAATAATTCACCTTGAATTAGTTTTAATCTTTAACCGGTTTACGTTACTGTGAAGTTCTCCAACGCTCTTCTACACAAAACATATATATATATAATAGCACATATATGAAAGACAGAATTATTCATCGGTAAACCCAGAAATGTACTTTTGAAAAAGGTGTAAACGATGATTTATGTACTTTTTCCATTTGAAAAATTGAGTCCATCTTTTAGTACGAATAGTGATAGATATTTTGAATAAGATTTAGTCCACAGACTACATTAGATATTTATCTATATTTCCTTCAAATGTTTTATGATTTTTATTAAAATAATTTACGATATTTTGAATAAGCATTATGGGGGTGAATTCCGTTCTCATCCCCTTACTTAGCCCCTAAGCCTTTCACGCCAACCAGTGTGACTCTGAAACAAAAATTAAATCATTGGCCAACTAGAAGTGCGAACTTTGCTTTCTGGGAGCATAGAGTAAACACTAACTTTCATGATAAATTATGGTTTTAGAGTGAACATTTTTCAACAAATTAGCTTAATCTTAAATAACATGTTTAATGTAAATGTATAATTATTCCGATACTGGCAGAAAATATATTATTGAGGTTATAAGACGAAATATTCTTGAGCCATCTCAAGTAGGTCCAATGTTAATGTTTGAAATGCTCACGTAATACACATACACAAGAATGTGAAAAGGATTAAAACAAACAATTACAACATGAATATATAATTAAATAAATGGTACGGAACTTCACACGGACTTTCTCGTCTATTGTTTGAAAATGGAGATATTTACTCAAAACTCGTAATATATGTAAAACAAAATAATATACACTAGCAAACCCAAGCATAAATTGCACTATACTTGTATAAAACTTTTTTTAGTCCTGATTTTAAAATTTATAATTTTGTTTTTAAAGAATTAATGTCTTTATTTGTATGTTTGGACCGATAAAAAAGATCAATGTTGGGTCCAAAGGGTCAACACTTCGTATTAAAATTTCAACTTCCAGTTAAAATTTCCGACATTTTATTAGGTGTTGCAAATCTTCATGCCATCACATTGCTTTTAAATTCCTCATTTATAAATTTTGATCAATAAAAAATGTAAATATTGACTATCGAGTCTAAAATGGATATATATAATTTTTGTACAAACATTTCTCCTAAGAGGTTTAAAGAAAAACAACATAAACTTTTAGAGACTTACTTATATTTAATTACTCAATGGAATTGGAGAATTATTGCGTTAAAACTTAAGTAGTATATCTTTACAAATAAAGTTCACAAAATGGTATTAATATATTTGCCAATATATCAGAGACTGTTGGATTTTTAAAAATATATTTAATATAAAAGTTTTTTAATTTTTAATAGTACTACAATTATTTTGCAATGATAAGTTATTTAGTATCTCAATAGTTGTGGAGATACGGAAGTTTCTGCTTCTGTAAAGTACTCTAAAATTCATTTTAATAGTAAAATTAAAATAGCCAGTTTATTTATAATATTAATCAACACCTAGATACGAATTTTAATCAAAATCGTTAGAGTAGATTTTGAGAAAATCGATTTTTTCTCTTTTCGCCCTTTCTTAAAATACTCTTGATTTTAAGTTTAAACAGACACACAGACAAACGTCATTGCAAAGACTACTTTTTAGGGTTTGGGGGAGTCTTAAGACGTCGAAATCTATCAACATTTCAGGTTAGATTATTTTTTGTGGTAGCAATACTTTTACCTTTTATGTTCGAAAAGTTAAATATATATATATATATATATATATTTATGTATAGCTTGAAAGTTATTGGTTTTATAAAACTATGCTTCTTATAAAATATTTTTATTATAAAGATACATAGCCCTACATATTTGTAACGATGAATAATTTCATATATCAAATAGTTTAAGAGATATTATAAAAAAAATGTAAGCATCAGACCGAAGTCATTAGTCATTTTGCTGAAATACTGAGAGAAGCCATTTTGTTTGGAATATTTATAAATGTTAAGAAATGAAATTTAATCAAAATCGTTAGTGCCGATTTTGATGAAATCAACTTTTTCACATTTTGCCCCTCAGTAAAATACCCTTAATTTTAGGGTTAGATATCCAATTCCAAAAATCCCTCGGTGAAAACCTATGAAAACACTAGATACCAAGTATTAGCCCGATCGGTAAAATAGTTTAGGTTCTAGTTGGAGGTACAGACAGGGTCATGAAACGTCAAGATTCATCAAAATCTGGAGTTAGATTTTTTGACTATCACAATACTTTCTCTACCTCTAAGATAACGAGAAAGTAAAGAGGAAGAGCTAATCAGTGTAAGTTTTCATTGAAGTTAGAAAGTTATCAAGCTTTTAAAAAATAGATCACATATGCGACAAGTCATTGCACATGTGAGACATATACAAACCGGGAAATTCTGCGTTATTGTCACTAGTAAAACAAATTAAACTTTGTGACCGAATAAACTAATAACTGTCAAAAGTGACACCACCCTTGAATTTCGATTTCAGAACGCTGTCAGGAAAGATATAATTAAAATATTGAAACAGAAGACAACTTAATCAAACTCCACCCCCAAATTTAGGTTGCTCTTTGTGTCTTTTTTTTGCGCTTCAGACTTTTATTAGATTTCTTTCGGACAGTGATTTCATTACATTCTTTACTCAGATATCTTGTCAGTAGACCTTAATACAAAGCTAAAACGAAAAATTATATAATTATTTTAAAAATACGTTGATAAATACTCGAGTTTGTTACTAAGAGCACTGAAGCTTTTTTTTAATTGCATTTATTTTGAAAAAAACTATATATATATATAGGTATAGCCTATTTTCATAATGTGGTAAAAAAAAATTGTATCGGATAGTCGAAAGCTAATTTAGAATAATCATCAATTTAATTGACTTATTTTGGATAGTAGTTTGAAAATGAAACTTTAGCAAAGAAACCCTAAACAAAGAATTCAACAAATATGTACATTTGCACAGTTATAATATAAAATTATCCCCCCTTGGAAACCAAACTACCCAGTAATTCGTAGTGGGACATAAAAGAGTAGGATATAAAGAAGTATTTAAGTGAGTGTATTGGCTTTCATATTGAATTATTGCACCCTACATTCAACTCTTGCATTTAGGTCTCTTTTTCATACGCATGCTATTTACTAGAAATGTCTTAAATATATATTAATTTAAAAGATTTACATACAGTCTTTATGGTACTTATCAAAAGAGATTTCCTATGCTAGCCTTTGTACAGGTATTATTTTTGTACCATTCCTACTAATGGTTTTTCATTTGAAAACACTTAGAACCGGTCTTATGACTCCTGGATGAATATTAATCTGGCCAATAAATATTTATATCTGATCGATAAGTTAAAACTGCATCTTATGACTGCCAGTTATCTTTTATCTTCCAGATAAACTGTATTGATCCATCACACTTTTATCGGGAGGTTTAATTACCTAATATCTTTTATCTGAAAGTTAAAATGCTCGTTGCCATAGTGATGCATTGTTTTTAATGAGGTTTCGCCAATTATAATCTATTTTTTAGGCTAAAATCCTGGTTCACGTGTTTAGTAGGCACAGGCCCAGGCTCTAACTATATGTTAAATAAGAACATTTAATTCACATTTTTATTTAAAAAAAACTCACGAGCCATTTGTAGAGTTATAGTTATATAAGAACAAATTATTTAAATGTGAGTACAATAAATGTAATTTTGTAAATGTTGTACCAAACTATTGACCACATTTTAGTAGACACCGAAATTAATACTTGCAAGACAAAAGCTTCTGCACCCACGTGACGCCATCTGTTTCCTCGCACTCGTTTAACCACCATTATTTACAAATGTTGAACGTTGTAGTCACTCGATAGGTTGGAGCAATAGCTGCAGGGTTTATACGCATGCGCGCATCGGTAAACACAGTACCAGCCTTGCGTTTTCTGCATAAAAATATATTTATCCTACAGATAGCTATCCGGCAGATAAATTCAATTCATAATACGCCCAAAATATTAAAGTATCTTATAACCTTTATCTGGTCGCTAACTTTAACCTCGCGATGACAATATTTATCCGTAGTAATAAGATCGGCCCTTAATGGAAAGCTTTTTTAATTTACAGAAAAAAGGAAGACATGTGTGTGTGTGTGTGTGTGTGTTGTATAAGAAAGATTCCTTAATTATTATTATTTAAAAACCTACTGCTAGATGTAACTACAACCCAGTCATGAACTATATAGACATTATACTGTGGTCCAGTTCATATGTTAATAAAAATGTGTACAACTTTAAATTTAAACCGTGGAAAAGGGTAAGGTAAATTAATCTAATACATTTAATTAATTTCACCATAAATTTAAATCAACATTTGGTGACTATTTTGTCTTACACACACATTTTTCTCTAATATATGACAAAAAATGACACTTGAAAACTTGGTATCAAATCCTAGAAGTTGGGCATCAATACTTTACAACTGTACTTTACCGATTCATACCGTGTTTAGAGCCAAACAACATTAATAAACCTAAGGCAATGTGACACCCATAAAAAAAACCATGTTATTATAGTAATAAATTAGCTTACGATTTAACATGCCCAATATATACTATGCCTTAAAATAACGAGTGATTGATTTATGACACTGGGCTGGGACGAACATGGATAGTCCAGTGGTAGAACATTTAAGGCTAAATTAAGGGTTACGTGTTCAATTCCCACGTATATATACCCTTTGTCCCCACACATTCGATATATTTTTCTTCAAATAAGTACATCCGTACACAGTTTGATATTCTATTGCTTTTTTATTTTACAAAATAAATGGTCAATTTGCAATGTAAATAGGTTTTTTCTTTTCTATATTTTTAGTTACAGTGATTTTTATGATCTTATTTAGGCCTACTTATTCCCTTTCCTCAACATTTTCTAAGCCCTCCAAAAAATTAGAAGACAAAACAACTAAACGTGAAGATGTTAAATACTCTAAGAAACGCGGAGAAAGGAAACTTTATTTACCAAGTGACGACACGGTACTAAAATTATTACTATAATCTCGGGGGTTAAGCTTCGTGTTGCCCTTTTTATATCACCACGAGTGTATGTGTGTGTTTGTGTGTCTGTGACCTCAAGTTTTTCTCAGGGAACAAGGCAACAGGGGGGTGAGGGTTTCAAAATAACAAGGAGTTATGTTAAGCCGGGGATAATAGGGGGTAATTACCTCGAAAAACTGGCGCAACGCGACCCTTTTCTTTAAAAGGTCATCACGTCCACCACTTCGTTATAGGCTCTTTGGTTTCTTTTTATTCTTTTCTTTCCTCTCCTCCTTTCTATGATGTCTTTACAGAAGGGCGGTATTTCTTTCTGACTACCGAAATTGTTGAAAACACGAGTGCTTTTTGTCATATGGGTTGACGTCATTCTTACAGCATGTTAAAATATTAATATATATTAGTATGAGTTGACCTGGGGATCTTGAGGTAAGGTGCTCGCCTCAGGACCCGATGTTCGTGGATTGAAACCCAGCCGGGGTCAACGGATTTTTCTTGAGTGATGAAAATCCGTAGCACAACTTCCTTCAAAGGGGAAGTAAAGCCGTTAGTCCCATGTCGATTGTGGCATGTAAACGAACCCTGGAAGGTATGTGAAAATACCTTTCCCGGCAAAATTGGTAGGCCCTTTCACTCTCGCTCATAGAAATTCTCGTGTGCCGATTTAATCAGTCGGTACCTCAAATGAAATCTATAGGTTATTAGTATGGTTTTTTCTTCATAGGAGATTTCTCACACTGGTGAAATGTAAGTTAGGCTATTTTTTGATATTGACACAAGATTTAATTGATAAAATACATAATACATAATATTTCAAAGATAAAAATTAAATAATAAATATTATAAGCTCAGACAATTACAGAATAAAATATTAGGCCTATATAAAAGTGTGGGGGTAATGGTAGGGTGATTGTGGGATGAAATGGAGGACCTGCAATTTAACATAGAATCCGAACCACGGTGGAGGCCTGGCATTCCCCACATTTACAAAATGTCTTGTCAGAGGTGAAGGGGGGGTTTGGTTATTAGATAAATCTGTGCCGAGACCGAGGATTGAACCCCAGCCGCCAGCACAGAAGTCTGACACCTTACCCCTAGACCACCAGGTCACCGACAAGATCTTATTAAATGTCGACCCTTCATGACCCCTTGAAACAGAACAAAGGGTTTCCACGATGCCGTATGTCTGTACCTCGGATTAGAGTCAAAACCAATTTACCGGTTGGGCTAAAAAAAAATTATCTGGGGTTTTCATAAGTTCCCGCCAAGGAATTTTTTTGGAATCAAATATCTAACTCTAAATTTAAGAGTATTTTCCTGAAGCGCAAAAAGAAAAAAAAAATAGATCTCAAAATTCGCTCCAACAATTTTGATTAAATTTTGAATCTAGACGCCGTTTAACATTACAAATAAATGGAAATTTTCATTTTCCCATGAAAATGACACTGGTAGAAATTTCTAATTTTGATGATATGAAATAACTTATTGTTGTAAAGATGAAGTACTATATATATAACTTTTTTGTTTGAAATATACTTTTTAAACCAATAGTTTTTGAGCTATAAGCAAATATATTTTTATAGAGTACTTTGAAATATTAAATTGATCTTTGCTGGATAGATGCTACTTTTTTTTCTCAATGTTTCTGTAACATTGTAAATTATTTAATTCTCTTTGTTGGAGTGTTTATGCATTTTTGTATATTATTTCGTTTCACAAATCTTAACGGGTTTTTCACTAGCATCACAGGTATGTTCAGATAATCTGTCAAGTAAAGCCAGTTTACGTCGCTTGTCGAAATGGCAAGGCACATATTTGCGAGGTGCCTGAATGATGAACCAATTTAAGTAACTTTTCGTTTAACATAAAATACCAAAATTACTGTGAAAAGATGTGCTAACTTGTGTTGATTCACCGTTTTTTTTAAGAATTTAATCTTGTCGATAAATTTTTCCATTCATGTCTTAGTTAATTTGATGCGAGGACTTTATTTTTACTCGTATCACCCCTGTTGCTTGGTTATTGGGTAGGTTATATAAACTTCAGATTCTCTAATGAAATTCAAACAAGACCATCCCCCCCTACCCTTATTTAGATACAATATTTCTTAGCTAAGACATAACTCTCTTTTTAAAAATCTTATCTTGTTCATAAATTCTTTCATACATTAATAATCAGTCAGATCGTGTTGATTGGCTGTGCAATACTGAGTAGCTCAAATTAAATTGGCTGCTTTTTTTTTTAACCCTTGACAATGCTACCAACTTTTCCTCTTCTCGGCAAACTTTCTCCGCTGTTAGAAAATAATGCCTTCAGTTTCCCGGGGCTGGAAGCTTTCATCGTGAAGGACATTGAACAGTAACTAACAATGAGGACCTTGGGATCACGTACTTTTTTTATTTTTAGTAGAGTGAGAGCCGCGTGTGGTCCATTCAGATTGCATAGAAGTGTTTGGATGGTGACAATGGTTTGAGAAGAACGAGGGGAGTTGGGTGAAGGTATAATTACGGCCCGAGACCGGACATCAGCTGTGATCCAGGTCCAGACATTGTTCAAGAGTCCGGACGGAGAACTTGGCGGAAGAGACTGGGGGCGGTGTGCCTTCGGGTCATCTTCCATTTCGCCTTCTCCCCTGAACACCCCCCCCCCTTTCACTTTAACCCCCCCCTCTCTCCACTATAAGTTCAGGAAGGCGTCGGAGACTTGGGACACGAGAGGTTACTGATGTTTTGTTGGCTTCTCTTGGACGTGGGGTTGAGTTGGTAGATGTGGGTTATCGCTGATAAATGACGTCAACCTGCTGAGGATAGTACACTCCGTTTCACATGTATGCGGTTTGTTATTAATATTGGTTTAAGAGTGTTTTATTTTAAAATGAGCATTGAACATTGGCTTGGTTAGCCTTCATTGAGTGCGGAAATTAGAGTTGTAACGTTACCTGTAGATGAGTACTTACTATTAAATGTTCATAAAATTAAAGCAGTTTTGACCTATTTTAACTGATAATAATTAGTTTATCTAATACATATTTCTTTATCACTTGTAAATAGGATACATCCAAATATTATAGACTTTTGTTTATTTATTAGTAATAAGACTGCACTATTAGCCACTTTCAAATGACCTAAAGTTTTTAAATTTGATGTAGGACATTGGACAAACTGGAAAATTAGTTCAAATTAAAAACAAGTTTTTGCTCGTAGATAAATATATTTCTCGCCAAATACGCCACGGGTTTATATAGTACCATTGCTATAAATATCTTATTAGTTTAATAAAGGTGATTGATTTTGTTTTATTATTATATAAAACGTTTTAAAATTACATAATATAAAGTTAGCAGAAATAAGACCTTGTAAGGGCCTACACATAAACAACAGTCCTCCTAGTCAATTTTGTACAGTAATACATTTTCCATGAAAAATTTAACTTGAATCTCTGATACTTTGTATTAATATTTATTTTCTTCCGTTTTGTGTGTGAACTGGAGAAAACTTTAAACATCCAGGTAGGCCTATACTAATATTACATTTTTTTTAAATTGAATTTTATCCTTACACCTTTTAATTCAAGTCCCCTAAATACGTTAAGTACGTTCTCACAACTCAAATAAAAAGAAAGCAAAACTTATTATAGTAACATCTCGTTCTGTTTTCTGCAGCTTCTGTGTTGTTGTTATTATCATTATACTTTTGCCATCCGCATGACAAAGTAATTTTTTCTCTACCTCCCTCTCCTCTCCCCTCTTTACTTGTCCACCTACCCCCTCTGGCAGACAACACCGCGAACCCAACAAGAAATAACCGTGGGAGAATGAAAAGGAGCGCGGAAGAGGGTTGGGAGGGGGGGAAAGGGTGAGTTAAAGCGTCACATCAACGCAAGCTGTCACAAATTGCAACAAGCCGTCGTGGGATCTTCTTCGCCTCCATTCCGCTTGGGCCCCGGAGTGTGTCGTCTCATTTATCCCCACCGAGGGATGAAGAAGAGGTGGAGGAGGCTAAAAATTCCCCTTACCATCATCATTTAAAACGTTTTATCTCGTTGCTTGAAGTGGTGTGGCAACACTGTTTGTAGCACCTTGCATATTGCGAACAATCATCAAGAAGAGCAGGGGGTGTAAAAGGGTGGAGGGTGGTTGTAATGCTTGTCAGAAATGAGGTGCGGGATAAAGGGAAAAATATGGTTGACGTAACCTTAAATGGTGATGAAGATGGTGGGGTCTGTCTAGAAGAACTGTGACTTGGGATTCTCGTTGAGTGAGATTTCTTTTTCTGTGTGTGTGTTTTTTATGGAGTTTTTAAAAGACGCCTGCTGATGTTTGTTACTAATCAAGTTTTGATGTTAGTGTCATCACTATCAGTCATATACACTGCATAACTTGGGTACCCGGTAAGGAGGGACTATTTAAAGAAATTGTTCCAGCATCTTCTTCCACAAGTTCCGGAATTAGGAGGAGAAGGCATGGGTATATTATTGCCCCCACCCCTAATCTTTTGATCGATGGTATGGGGGGAAGGGGGAAAGTTTTAGGAAATATCGTGCAGCAATCTAATCTCGGCTCTTGACCAGTAGCATTATTTTCTTAGTTTAATATTTCTTAATATACACATGTGAGTCATGTAGATGTCCTTATATTATTATTATTATTATTATTATTATTAGCATCGCGTCTTACTACCCGTTCGGGTTATACGCACTTACGCTAATGTGTAATGGTAGGGTGATTGTGAGATGAAATGGAGGACCTACAGTTTAACGTGGAATCCGAACCACGGTGGAGGCCTGGCATTCCCCACATTCACAAGATGTCTTGTCAGAGGTGAAGGAAGGGTTTGTTAATCAGATAAATCTTTGCCGGGACCGAGGATTGAACCCCGGCCGCCAGCATAGAAGTCTAACACCTTACCCCTAGACCGCCAGGTCACCGGATGTCCTTATAAAACCGGAGATTTAAAACAAATGAGATCATTTTACCATAGTTTATAAATTTACAAAAAGATTGATAATGGAAAAACTTATTCCCCGGTCTCAGTTTCACTGTTGCCAGGAATGTATAAAGCCGCAACTTCAATGCCATTATTGTTTCGAGCGTAATCGAGTCCCGGTTAAATGGTTGTGAGATGAGCTCTCCCTTTAGGTGGTTTCCTGTGGGGGTCGCCGGGGTTAAAAAGTGAAGGTCAACCCGCGAGCGACTTTTGATAATCTAGGGTCAGATATTCCGAGCACTAATAAGGCTAATAGGAAGAGGCGGCTGGTTATCAGTTGAGATTAAAGGTTAGAGCTCACTGTGGACTTTAGTAAATTACTATTTTTAGATAAGATACCGGAATTTAAGAAAACAAACAAAAAAATTCCATACAAAATCATCATAAAACACTGCTATTGTTCATCGACGGTGATCAGCGTTTCAAGATATCGACGGTGATCAGCGTTTCAAGATAACGTTTCTTAGCGGTTAATATTTACTGAAAGGTTCTGCTGTCATCTTTTAAGGATAGTTTTGATTTATATGGTATTCAGACGTTACTATGATAGTGGACCCTACGGCCTACCTCACTCATACACTCGCTTACTAAGTTTTGTTTCAATTTCACAAACAATATTCGAACCCATGCCTCTTATGTCTGATTTTGTCGGAATTAAATCTTCAGTCATCCCACATTAGTGACGTACCACTTTCTAAGTCTGTGGAAGCTTATTCCATTACGTGGTTATTGAGACATCTACATAAAAGAAGACATTTAATGCGCACATTTTGAACACAAGAGTTGGTTACATGCACACATATAATTAAAAAAATATTTTCTCTTTAACAAGAACCATTAATTTCATAGTTAGGTCAGCATAAAATAACCTCTAAGAGCATACAAAATAAAATGTGTAGCCAACATTGGCAAAAGGTCCCAATTATAATCACACTGCTGACCAAATTGAAACAATCTTTAAAGTATGGCTCCTGAATACCACGTGGCTAGGATTATAAATATAATAACACAGATATAATGACCTATTATACCGTCGTAAAAGCTATTCTCATCTCGAGCCGAATATAGATCTATATCTCAATATAAGCGCCAACAATCTGACTCTGTAGACAAAGATGGAGTACGAACTAACACACAAATACTAAATTCGTTTAGGCACCACTCTTAAATGACTCAAATAGGGTCCCCTATACATGCAGTCAACTTCTTTAACCACGTGGCCAGAGTAAACTTTCTGTCACATGGAATGTGGTCGATGTTTCGCTAAGAACGCTTCGTGTTATCTCCAATGCACACCCACACACACGGTATTGATTTATATTAATTTAAACAAAGGGAGGATATCCTCATTGTTGGACACACAAGACTAAATATTAACGTCGTCTAATCTGGTTCGAAGGTGACGAGGTGGTCGGGGTCCTAATCCTTAGTGGATGTATAGAGGGTATTTTTAACACGAAAAAAACAAAAAATTTAATGACTTTGCCTTCTTGAAGATTTCAAAGCTATTTTGCGAAGCGGGTTGCATTATTTTTAACTTGACGGACCTAAGCAGTCTAACCACTATCACACTGCCAATGTACAAAATAGAAAGAGAGGGCTTTTGTCTATGTGGTGATAACCCTTTCCCTCTTTCTCTGACGAGTTTACACACTCACTTTAATATTTGCTCCTTGACAACATTGACTTGATTTAAATTTTACCTTTTTCTTATTTCCTACAGACCGTTTTCATGACCAAGACCAAAAGCCTAAGTTATAGAGAATTTATAAAAAAAAATACCTTTTCATAAAAATTACTTGAATACATAAATAATAATGTTGTGACACTGTAGGACTATTTTTAGAATTATTTAATAATGTATGGTTTTTGTTTGAACGTGATATCTTTAAAACTCGCTGAGTAAAATGTAAATTCACTAACATGTGAAATCCTATCTTGACCGACCATGACGTCATTAAGGATGTAGGTAGATGGTTGTTTGATGAAAGTGCACGAAGAAAACCAACCTTGAAGGTTCATCCTGGTCGGGACTAGAGCCCGGTCCTCCCCGTCTATGGCGGTACTATACAATGCGATCCTTAGATCACACGACCACCTGTGTGGCTGAGTACAATCTGCAATAAAACCTTCACTAAGCTCCTTTTGCGTCAAATAAACCGACCCCCCACTTCGGTGGTCGAATGGTTTAAGGTGGCGTTTTCCAACCTAGTCAGGCTTTTGGTTCTCAGGGTGACGGTAGATTGTAAGGAGCGGTAGGAGGGAGTTTATGTTTTTATGAATAGTACACCATAAACGTTTATCATAAGTTACGATTTAACGTGTGTTTTATTCATAAGAATTATAAGTTATGCCATGAAAAACTATTTAGTTTGACATAATTAAATATGAATTACAATGTAACATATATTTAAGGTCATTATCGCTGATTTTAGTATGTTTATTATATTTAACTTGGGGGAGATGGTGGGGTAGCCAGCATCAAATTCTCAGAAGTGGGCGCTAGGCTAAAACGGCTGGAGACCACTGGTATTAGGCGTCACTCTCGTGATAGACTGGCCTGCTGAAGACGGAAAAATTAGGGTTCGAATTCCAGTTAAGTCTACTGACGGTATTTTTTCATAAATTGTTCCCCACTCTACTTCCACGCAAATTCTGTTATAGTACCTCTAAACTGCTTATTTCCTCATCCCTACCGCATTAGAGTAATTAACATATATACTTATAGCCTGAAGGGGTAGTAAGACACGATAAAATAAAGAGCACACACAATTGTAACAATTACGAAACAAAAATTGTTGGTATTCCCCCTGATGTTAGATGTAAACGCTACCGAGAATCCGCCTCTAGTTAGTAGATGCGGCAATCACCCCTGCGAGTGAGAGCGTTGGGGGTTGGGAGGAGATGGTTTCAGATGATAGGGAAAGGAGGGGTGGGGTGTTCACGGCTCATTTGTGCGGCCTCGTTACAAGACAGACAGGCGGCCCACATCCTGGGCGAATGAATGAAGGAGCTTCCTTACTGCGTGCGTCATTGACTCGTTTTAGAAACGATCCCTAGAAAAATAAAAAAGGAAAAGGGTAAGGGGGGGAGGGTCAACTCCCACCCGCACCTGAATGCTTCCCAAATAAGAAAAATGTTGTTTTTACCATCCTGTATTTTTAATAATACAAAAACGCATGTGTGTAACCATTGACCAATGTATCGACCTGCCAGCTGTTTATATTATTTCAGGTGGGAATGTAGGGAACACAAGTTAAGGGTAGTATTTTTGCTGTTTATATAGTAAAACTTTTTTTGGCCAAAATAAATACAATATATTTGTCATGAGCTAGCGGCATTTGATCAGGAACTTTTTGAATGAAGAGAAAAAATTGTCATTAAATTCTAGGACACCCTTGAAATGTATTCAAGAACTGTTGAATCACCAAGATTAAACTTTAAGTTTCTACTGGGAAAAATTTGATTTATTTTGAATAAAAACGTTTTTTTATAAATACTGCAAAAATACTACCCTCACTCATGTTCCAAACACTCCCAGATTAACCATTTAAAATAGTCATTTATGGAGGAAAAACTAGGGTAGTTTTTCTTTAACTGTGCACCACGTATCAGTATGGTAGAATTCTTATTCAAAGGGCCTTCTAGAAAATGCACAGACTTTTGCAGTTAACATTGCTATTAATATTGCAATTTTATAGGGCGATCTGGCGGTCTAGGGATAAAGTGTCGGACTTCTGTGCTGGGGATCCGGGATTCAATCCTCAGTTCCGGCACGGATTCATCTGATTGCCAAACCCTTCCTTCCCCTCTGAAAATACGTGTATTAATCACAACTTGTGGTTCGGATCCCACGTTAAACTGTAGGTCCTCCATTTCATCTCACAATCACCCTACCATTACACATTAACGTAAGTGCGTACAACCCGGACGGGTAGTAAGATGCAGTGCTAATAATAATAATGCTATTTTATAGGTATTAATAGGTCTACTATTTATCAAAAGTGACACTTTCATATTACATGATTTTACATATGAATATATACCTATAAAATATTTACTAGCTTTTGTAACTGTTAGATACGGTAAACTCCTTCAAGGATCCTAATATACACAATAAAGCTATCCACATATTTACAATAATGGAGTGGGGATAGCTCATCGAAATTAAATAAATTTTAATTATTTATTTCTACTTCCTAATCCAACTGCAAAGTAGTATGAGTGGTAAAAAAAGGGAAACTTGGTTTAATTTAGGATAGTGCCGACAAAACAACTTTACTATTTGTATAGTTCAGGGGTTTCCAACTGGCGGCCCACGGGGCCTTTTTTAATCTGCCCACAAAGTTTCTTGGAGAAGTAATCTACTTCAGTAAAATTAATGTTTTTCTAACCAAGAAAAGGAAAGCTTTGGCTTTTATGCAAAAAATCCATGAAAGATCCAATTGACGTTCCTGTTTAATTTCTTCCTTACACTTATTATTATTATTATTATTATTATTATTATTATTAGCACCGCGTCTTACTACCCGTTCGGGTTATACGCACTTACGCTAATGTGTAATGGTAGGGTGATTGTGAGATGAAATGGAGGACCTACAGTTTAACGTGGAATCCGAACCACGGTGGAGGCCTGGCATTCCCCACATTCACAAGATGTCTTGTCAGAGGTGAAGGAAGGGTTTGGTAATCAGATAAATCTTTGCCGGGACCGAGGATCGAACCCCGGCCGCCAGCATTCCTTACACTTACTGTATTATAAAGGCGTATCAAATATTTTATATTTTATTAAGAAAATTTGTTCAGAGTGTAATTAAACATGTTTAAATTATTTATTCATATTTCAGTCTCTATTAAATACCCGATCTCATTTTTGTATTATCTTGATAATATTGAAAAAAAATTATTTGAGTTATATAACGTGCACTTTCTGAACCAACATATTATATCAGCACACAAGAATGTCTACGAGTGAGAGCCAAAGAGCCTACAAATTTTGGCGGGAAAGGTATTTTAACATTCCTTCTAGAGTTCTTTTACATGTCACAATCGACAAGGGACAGACGACTTCACTTCTGCTCCAAAGGAAGTTGTGCAAAGTATTTTTATCATGCAAGAAAAATCCATTGACTCTGGCTGGCTTTGAACCCACGAAAATTGGGTCCTGAGGCTATAATTTTACCCCAAGATCACCGAGCTCAACAATTTGACAAAAATCAACCGAATATGATGCGGCCCACCACTAGATTCGTGGATTCAATTGTAGCTCTCTGGCATTTTTAGGTTGTAAACCTCTGGTATAGGTGGTTAATGAGGCCATCAAATTATTAATAGCTAGGCGCTAGGTACCGGCGGCTTGATTTATGACAAGTATTTGGCGTATTTTTCTAGGTTGTTTGTTTTCAAGCCTTGTGGTTGTATAGGCCTTCCTTGAATCTGCAAAATACACGTTTAAGTACCCCAACAATAAGAAATTAATCTGTAAAGCTTTGAAACAACAAAAAAAAGTTTGTAATTTGACATGTCTTTTAGAACAGGAAATAAGGCAAGGTATCAAGTCATCTTAGCTTGGAAGATGTTAATAGACACAAATCTTCCAAATTTCGCTTGAAGCACCCAAGCGAAACCAAAATTACACTTCAGTGGCGAGATTAGGTTGACCAATAAAAGATAAAGCTTACTGACGTGTGGATTCCAAATTTCATATCTGACCTAAGAGGTACACGAAGGATTTCAGAGAGTACGTACTACTTAGTTTCATTAATCATAAAATACATTTTAAAGTGTTTAGTCTGATAAACAAATTAACAAAGATTTTTATGTAATAGCCTGGATTTTTATAAGACTTTATATCCCTCTGTCGCGGCCTGGTTTAATTTACCACTAAGACATTTTTAAATTTCGAAGAGCTGTTTATACTTTACAATATACTAGCTATTTGATTTTTTTTTCCCAAAGCTTAAAAGGGTACATTTTTGCGCTATAGTTCTAATAGGGATACGTTGATTACGCCATGGTCCTGAAAAGAATATGTTGATTACGCCATGGTCTTTAAAAGAGTACGTTGATTACGCTATGGTCCTGAAAAGAATACGTTGATTACGCCATGGTCCTTAAAAGAGTACGTTGATTACGCCATGGTCCTGAAAAGAATACTTTGATTACGCCATGGTCCTTAAAAGAGTACGTTGATTACGCTATGGTCCTGAAAATAATACGCTTATTACGCCATGGTCCTTAAAAGAGTACGTTGATTACGCTATGGTCCTGAAAAGAATACGTTGATTACGCCATGGTACTTAAAAGAGTACGTTGATTACGCCATGGTCCTGAAAAGAATACGTTGATTACGCCATGGTCTCTTAAAAGAGTACGTTGATTACGCTATGGTCCTGAAAAGAATACGTTGATTACGCCATGGTCCTTAAAAGAGTACGTTGATTACGCTATGGTCCTGAAAAAGAATACGTTGATAGCACCATGGTCCCGAAAAGAGTACGAAGACTACGCCAAATATGTGTTTCTTATAATTCCTCACTTGAAAGGTACACAAATATTGTAAATGTATGGGATAGTTTCATTTCTGAGGGTGGGAATTCGCACAAAATTTTGGAGGTGGGTAATTTGTAGCCATAGAAAAACTTTGGAAAGTACTGAATACTACTGTACATTCAGTGAGGAGTGACGTCACGCGTCACGGTCAACAACTAATAAATACTGGGTCAGAGCAGGGCCACCTAAATAAACGAGCCTGACCAGGGCCACATAGATAAGCACCCCCTTTCTCTCCTCTCCTCCCCCCCTCCAACACTCCTTTCACAACACAAGCAGTAGACAACCATGAAAATTCAAATTGCTAAGGCTAGTTTATTTTAAGTCACACTAGTAAGACTTTGAACAGAAAAATGTGATCAAAATTAGACTTAAGACCGCATTAAATAATGCAAAATCTTATTTTAGATACAGCTACAAAATTCTGGCTTGTGTATTTGCACAGTATGTGTAACAATAAAAGGCGTGAGGGTAGGCAAGGCCTATTATTATGTATACATTAGCAATGGTAGTTTGGTCATTGTTTAGTCAATATCTTTAATATTTCGCTCAAAACTTATTTTAGATACAGCTACAAAATTCTGGCTTGTGTATTTGCACAGTATGTGTAACAATAAAAGGCGTGAGGGTAGGCAAGGCCTATTATTATTTATACATTAGCAATGGTAGTTTGGTCATTGTTTAGTCAATATCTTTAATATTTCGCTCAAAACTTATTTTAGATACAGCTACAAAATTCTGGCTTGTGTATTTGCACAGTATGTGTAACAATAAAAGGCGTGAGGGTAGGCAAGGCCTATTATTATTTATACATTAGCAATGGTAGTTTGGTCATTGTTTAGTCAATATCTTTAATATTTCGCTCAAAACTTATTTTAGATACAGCTACAAAATTCTGGCTTGTGTATTTGCACAGTATGTGTAACAATAAAAGGCGTGAGGGTAGGCAAGGCCTATTATTATTTATACATTAGCAATGGTAGTTTGGTCATTGTTTAGTCAATATCTTTAATATTTCGCTCAAAACTAATTTTAGTAATACAAAGAGACGTAAGCCTACCGTAAGATGGGGTAACTTTGGCCCAAAAATTCATCTTTTTCTACTTATTAAGTAAATATCAAATAACTTATTGATTTTTATTACTCCTAATATTTTTTTTCTTGTTTTTGATTATTAAAGGAACAATTTGAGTGGGTTATTTAATTTTTTAAATCTTTTTTGAACCCTCAAATACATTTTTGAAGTTTTGGGACAAAGTTACAAGGTCTTGGGGTAACTTTAGCCCAAATGTAATATTTCACTTATTTGATGGCAATATGTTCCTTGGGCTAATGTAATACCAATAAACGTGCCTATATATTGTTAATGTGTAAGGTCTGTCATAAACTGTGAGTTTTTTGGTTAAAAAAAAAGACAATATAGGACTATTTAGAAGTGAAATCTTTATTAGCGTATTAAACTGTAGGCTACAACAGAGGACTAATTAGAAGTGAAATCTTTATTAACTTATTAAAATGTAAACAGAGGACTATTTAGAAGTAAAAACTTTACTAACATGTAAAACTACATTAGAGGACTAGGCTTCTAAACGAAACTATCAAGAGCTGGAACTGAAAACTGATTTCGCTTCGAAACCATTTTTGGAGGATCAATTTTGCAATGAATATCTTCCCATTCATATTCCATGGAGTCCTTTCTCTCAGGCCATCTCCAAAACTTAAGTCCTCTTTCCATGCAATCAACTGTAGGGCCTTCCTCTGAGATGCTGACAATCTTTCCATAGCCAGGGTAATTTCCTGAGAACACGCTAACCTTAGCCCCTTTTTTATCAAGATAGTTTTTTTACAATCATTCGAAAATCTGATTCAACAACTGGAAATCCGTAGTCAGATAATTTTATCAAATGCTGCACAAAGGCTAATTCTTCTTCAGGTGAAAACACACGAGAGCGACCTACTGGTTTGTCGTGTAGACCTTTCAGTTTACTCTTGATTGTAGATCTTGAGATGTTATATCTTTCTGCAGCAACTCGTTGAGTAAGTTGTCCAGACCTGACCTTTACAAGGCATTCTTTCAATGTATTTGGAGTGTAATTCCTGTACGCTCGTGTGCCCAACAGTTTTTTTTTTTTTTTTTGGCATGATACTGTAGAAAATAAGAAAAGTTTTGGTTACTTTTTCACAAAAAGCCATTAAAAAACATTTAAAAATAAATAAGACTATTAGTGCTAGCCAAAAATCAATAAAATAGCATTAGAAAACCGATTATTATCATTATTATGAAATAAGAGTCAAGCAACAAAGAATTTGAGCTTGGGCTAAAGTTACCCCAAATCATGGGCCAAAGTTACCCCAAGTCATAAAACATTCAGCAGATCTGACAAAATGAAAGAAACAAAATTTTTCATATTAATTAAGTTTACTAGTGGTATGTAAGTATAAGAAAATGTACTTACAAGAATTAAGAAACTTTCAGGTAGAGGTGCAGAGATGAAAGTTGGAAGCCTTTATTTTGAACACTCAGAACAGATGTTTACATGAAAAGCAAAGATTAATGTAAAAGAAGCATGACCTACAAATTATTTTTTTCAGTCAATAACTAGTGCTGCTACCTACAATTTTTCACCAATTGCAATCAAATCGGATAATATACCAAAGAGAACCATCAGAAATAAACATTTTTTGAATTTGGGCTAAAGTTACCTTGACTGGGCTAAAGTTACCCCATCTTACGGTATATGTTTTAGAAATAGAAGCTCTTTTTTTTTAATGACAGCTATTCCGTATATATATGAATTCATAAAATAATTACAGTATTCATTGATCCAGCATTAGACTATATAATAATTTAGTATATAAAATCTACACGAAATATGACATAATTTTCTCTAAAAATCAAAACGGGTAAGCAGAATATTAAAAATTCTCGGTATATGCAAGGCACGGTCCAGGTGCCCGCTTATGAAAGATATGTTCGTAACTGTTGGAATATGTAAGGCACGGTCCAGGTGCCCGCTTATGAAAGATATGTTCGTGACTGTTGGAATATGTAAGACGCGTTTTCAAATGTCAGAAGAAGCAAGGCTTAAACTTTTTTTTAACATATAATAAGACACGTTCACAAATGCTAGAACGTTTAAGAAACGTTTTGTAAGTACAGGAAAATGCAAGGCATGTTCACCAATGCCAGAAAATGTAAGGTAAGTTTGCAAAAGCCGGACGATCCTTAGGACTTACGCAAGTGCCAGAAAATTCCAGGCATGTTCATAGATGTCAGAATATATTCGGCATTTTATCAAGGGCCGTTGCACCTCCAAGTAAATCCCTAAAGGTATACCCCTGGGAACAGATGAATGACGAACCCCCACACCTTTAAGAGAAGGAAATAGAACGTCATCACGTTAACTCAGACAAATGAGCAAAGATGCCTTCCCTCCGCCCCCGAGGAGAAGAATTCTTTTTTTTTATTCAACCATCTCCCTTGGCCCCTTCATCCCTTTTCTTCAACTACGTAGTGTATCGTGACACTGATGGGTAGCTTACAGAAGCAAGTGCACGAGTTAGGGGAGGATAAACGTTTTGGCAGTTCTTCTTGGAACACCTGCCACTACAGAGGGTGAACTGAAACTTGGTTGTTGATGAGCTGACAAAATTATCTTCTTTAAATATAGTAAAAATTGAGCGTGCAAATTGAAGGTTGATCCTAATGTTCTACCACATCCCTCCGGAGCAGCGTGTGCACTAGGTCCTCCAGCCGGGTAGTGACGCCCGGTCACTCTATCTGTGAGAAAGCATATGTACTAGGGAACTCACATGCGGTAGCTTCCCTTTTATTTTTCATACAGAATTTTACGAACGAGTGAGAGAAATCTTACACATTTTTATCAGAAAGGTATCTCATATACCTTCCAAGCATCGTTTATATGCTACAATTGACAGGGGATTCCCTTCTGAAGGAACGTTAGGTGAAAATACGTCGACCTCAGCTAGGTATGAACCCGTTACATATAGATTAACTACTATTTGTATTGAACACATTACATAATTATCTCAATTTTCCTAGCTATGTCATCAACAAAAAGTGATTAAGAGGGGAAAGAGGTATGATTGAGCAAATAAATAAAATGTTTATTTCCAGGATTTGCAAAGTCTTTTAACATAAAACAAAGTATATTCTGAAAATTGAAAAATGACACCTGGACACGGGAATCGAACCCGGGACCTTCGGCTTAGTACGCCACTGCTCTTACCACTGAGCTATCCAGGATTCGTCCCGTGCCCATGGTCATTCTTCACTCATAGTTTAAGGCAGAGTCTGAGATAGACGTGGAAGTCGTCAGCTTATAAACATGTGATTATCTAAGATCACAGCCATCAGACAACGCAGCCATCAGCGACTCGGTAGTTGGCGATTTTGCGGCCAATTGACAATTATATA
>CABEEJ010000003.1:378140-392557 GCA_901482245.1 Timema douglasi | reverse complement strand
TCCTCACTAAAATGCATTAACAATAGTTTCGGCTATTTGTTTCATTAATATATGCAATCCTGTACAATTATATATATAATTGTCAATTGGCCGCAAAATCGCCAACTACCGAGTCGCTGATGGCTGCGTTGTCTGATGGCTGTGATCTTAGATAATCACATGTTTATAAGCTGACGACTTCCACGTCTATCTCAGACTCTGCCTTAAACTATGAGTGAAGAATGACCATGGGCACGGGACGAATCCTGGATAGCTCAGTGGTAAGAGCAGTGGCGTACTAAGCCGAAGGTCCCGGGTTCGATTCCCGTGTCCAGGTGTCATTTTTCAATTTTCAGAATATGATATCTAAAAGGTGTAATCCTCACTAAAATGCATTAACAATAGTTTCGGCTATTTGTTTCATTAATAAAACAAAGTAATCAATTTTTCTTTCTCGCGACCCCCTGGACGGAGAAATAAAATATTGTGATCGTCAAAATAATCCAATTATTGATTTTGATGGATATTAACGTTTCTTGAATCAACCAATCCCCACTCCCACCCCCCCAAAAAAGAGGTGATTTTTGAGATGGCCTGTATGTGTGTCTTTAGCTTAGTCTAGAGCAGAAATTATTTTACCAATCAGGCTAAAAATTTGTATCGAGGGTTTTTATAAGGTTCCTGTGAAGAAATTTTGGGATTAAAAATCTATCCCTAAGATTAAGGGTAGTTTACATAAGGGCAAAAGCAGATAATATTGATTTTCTCAACAGAGATGCTACTTTTTCCTCCATATGTGTCTGTAACAATGTATATTATTTCATTTGTACGCTTTGGTGGAATGTGATGCTCTTTTTTACCCCATCATGTTTCTGCAACAATGTAACCTATATTGTTTAGTTTTATTAGGATATTATTTTAGTTAACAAATTGAAATTTTGAGAATTATGAAAAAAAAACACTTTATGACACACTTCAGTGACCGCATGGTCTAAGGCACTGCTCTCGCAGTATACTAGACTGCCGATGACGGGGAGATCACGGTTAGAATCTCAGTCGGGTGTGCTGAAGTTTTTTCCAAATTGCGGGTACACTTCCCCTAAATATAGCTTTCCTAAATTACTAGAACCATTAGCGTAGTTAGTAAAGAAGCTTGCTTATAAACCGAACGTGTAGTAGTAAGGGCTCGGTTATATATATATTATATATATATATATATAATTATTTTTTTGCTTGTCATGTTAAATGAATTTTTTTAAATATTTATTTAGATAGATTATAAATAAATTCTAAAAAAGGGAACACATTTGCTAAGAAATTGATGTATACATTTTATAAACACACGAAACTTTATTTCGTTGACATCTTCCTTATATTATATTTGAAGTTGAAATGTGTTAATGTACTGAGGCATTCAAGAATCCTCTGTGATAATCTTCCAAAGTAGCATCTTTTTTATTTTCTTCAAACTCGTTTTAGTATCAAAAGTTTGAGAATTTATCTATTAATTACTAATATATTTTTTAAGAACTGCTATGCATTAGAGCAGTCATTTATTCACCCCCCCCCCTCCACCTTTTCACAAAAGAAGAGTACTTAGTGCTACCGTGTAATGAGGCGTCCCTTAATGAATATTCAACAGAAAGTAAACAAAAATAAAAAAAATACCACGCAACCTGCGAGGTTGCCGAATCTAGCTTAAGAAAGTAATTCAATCCTTTAAAAACATATTAATTCATAATTGAGAAAACTAAAAAGTATAAATTGAATTAATTATTTTAGTCTTAATGTGTATTGAACTAGTTCAAATTATATTTATTAAACAGGGAGTTTTTAACTATTAATTATAAATAGGAAGAAACCTTTATTTTTCGAATCCAAATTCAAATCCTCGAATCTCTAAAATTTTACACTTTTGGTTAAAGTGAAAAATTTTAAAATAAAAAATAAAAATATCGTTTAATTGCCATTGACAAATTATATTTGTTTTGCCATGTCTTTAACGTCATAAACATCAAAGATTACACTTTTTTTAGTAAATTAATTACATTAATAAAATTTGTCCTTTTTGTGATTTTGATATTCTCCCAACTACACAAGTCTCTATAATTATTTTTAGAAATGGTTTAAAATGTTATATCAACTCAAGGTATTCATAATATTAGTCGAGATATATTTTTGAGATTTTTACGAATATTGAATCTCCCTAATATTATTGAATTCAAACGTCCAATCTTCACTAATAATATTTGTTTAATTTTATGTGCAAAGGTTTCAATAGTTTTTCCTCTAGCAATAACATAGCAGCACTGTGATAAATAAATAATTATAAAGCAGAAAGTTTTTCGTTCCAAAATTAGTTTAATTTTTGCGTTGTAACCCCACCGTGACATATGACAGCAAACCGGTCAGAGTAGACGTAAAAGGTGATAGAGAGCCTATTGTTTCTTAGAAATAAAAATTAAGTCAAAATATTTACGCACATAAAGAATGTATTTTCGTAAACTATGTACATGTTTTAACTCAAGATATTGACAATAGTTTATCTATATATCTATCCACTGCCAAGAAATTTGATAACCAACACTGATTGTCAAAGGGTAAAAGGCGTCGGGCTTCATTAGATTTGGAGGTCAAGGTTCGAATCTTGGCCAGATTCGCTAAAGGTGGTGTTCAATATATAATCTATCACTGTGGTTTTTCCATCCTCTCTCCATTCTTATAAAGGTGAGTTTCTTCTCATGTACTCTCCTCACCCGTATATTTTATAAATACTCATTATTAACCATGATGCTCTACGTACTAAGAAAAAAAAGTGATATCTAGTTTTCAAAATAAAATTAGTGCTGTGACATTAAGCACATAAAAGGTATTCCCGAATGCCTAGGCAGGGTTTGGTTTGAATCTCGAACAAGGTAGTTTAACGTGGAAGAAAACTCTCAGTTATACGATTGATTGTACATAAATAGCTAAGCTTAGAAAATGGAAATGATCTTTAGGTTACGGATGGAACCGTATCAAGTATATTATTCGCAAATTAAAAAACTTAATGACACCTGGATACGGGATTGATTCTCGTGTTTAAGTGTAAATTATTCGATTTGAGGATAAAAGATAGTTTAATTTTAGTATAATCACGTTGATCTTAACTCTCATGGTGTGTGGTGTCCTCTTAACTGAACCCCAGGGGATGAAAGCACCAAACTTATTACCCCTCACCATTCTTACCCTCGTACCCCCTTTGGTGTTTTCACAGAGTATTAATGAGTATCAGCGGTCCCTCCAGGAAGACGTCCTGGGAAGGAGGTCCTTACTAAATGAGGAGTTATGACTGCGGCTCCAGAGTGGATGTAGTGAGGATGTACTCCAGACACAATAAATAGCCTTTCCTCTCCAACCCCCCTCCCCCCCCTTTCCCGCCAGCATTACACGTGGGGGGTGGTATAGAAGGGTGCAGGTCAGGGTGGGTTGAAGTTTGGGGGATTATGTTCTATCGCACGGCAGGTTTGCCTGACGTACGCAGCCGGTAACACCTCAGGCTCTTCTTCGGTAAGTCACTGTCTACGCTGGTATTAATACCCCACCATGGTGGTATAAAATATTACAAGATTTTTGAGGGGAATATAGTAAGACCTAGTATAATAAGAGGCGTGAACAGAAACAGTGAAATGAAGAATTTATTTCGGAACTTCTCAAGTCATTTTTATAATAACTTTGGTATTAAGAGATTATATAGAACATAGCTGTTAAAAGATTACTCTTTAATATTTTTGGGGTTAAGTGGTTAATGTGGTTGACCACAACTCTAGGGGACCTTAGTTCTATTCTGGTAGTGCTAACACTGATACTTAATCGTTCTATGCGGGTTCGTCTTATCAAATAGAAAAAGCTAAATTCAAAGACTGATGATGTGGTTTTAGCTGTATTACGCTAGTTTTTATAAATTATTTATTCGTGCAAGTAGTACAACTTTATTACTATAGTTAGAAAATACTAATCTTTTTGTAGTCAAAATTGACCGCATTTTTCTATGCTATTTGAGTTATTTTAGAGGTATTGCTAATGTATATCAAAAGTTACAGCTGCAGATCACATGACTTGAATTATTAATACGTGGAAGTAGATCTAGTAACTTTTCTAAATGTCATATAATGTACATTGTGCAGCAAGTTTGACTATAGTTTAGTAATATGTTTAAGGATGTGAACGGCGATTGAGAGTAAATGCATCCACACCAGCGTTGTGAGAGGATGGGAAAACCAGCCTCAGTTCCCCTGGACCTCCTTGTCACTGTTAATTCGTTATATTACGAGCACTTCAGACCACGTGACTCCTTGATGTGGGTTTCTAATGGGTTAAGTTATTATTTTGAGAATAGAAATTAGAGATACATCATTTAGTCAGGTTTGTTGGTGATGATAAGGTCGGGGTTTGAATACAGGCCCAGTGTACTAAGTGTGTTTTTCCCTAAATAGTCTTTTACTCTACCTCCAAACAAATGATTATACATTTCTTCTAAACTATACCTTTCTTATTCCTATCCTACGGATATAATTACATGCGGATAGTCTATAGGAGTGATAGCATACTGTGTAAAACAAAAAAAATATTTTTTTTATCACAGCGTCTTACTATCTGTTGTACGCATATATTATTTATCTAATGAGGTAAGGATGAGGAAGGAAGAATTTACAAGGTAATCTACACACATTTGCGTGAAAGGAGAGTGGGAAACCATTTAGAGAAAAACCACCGTTAGTAAACCCGACCGGGGTAAGAGCCCAGATATTCTCGTCATCACGAAACCGATCCAAAATGAGTGACACCTCAGGTCATTCGTCCACTGAAACGGGTAATTTAATCTAATAAAATAACGTATAGTACTGTATTCAAGTAATAGAGGGATACATTTTTCCTCCTTTTAAGGAAGTTGACCAATTTGATCCTATTAATAGATAATCCCAAAATTCCTGTAAAACCCGTACTCCAACAGATCGGTATGTAGGCCCGTCTCTTCGCAAGGGTAGGAGTATCGTGATTGGCCAGGAGCGCAAAGTAGGAAGGCACTGATTGGCAGAGGTGGCGGGTCAGAGAAGGAAGTTGACCATCAAACACCGACCACGCGGTCCGTCATTATGTTATCATCGTCCTCCGTGGTTGTTTAGATGTAAAAGAGATTTCACCTCATCTCGGATCCATAGTGGGGCGAGAAGAGTTTGACATCGTTAACATGGGGAGGATGTGGGGTGATAATGGGGAATGGAGGGAGGAGGGGGCGCAAAACGAGCGGGGCACGAGCCAACACGACTAATCACGGCTCACGGGATGTGACGTCACGCTACCTACCACGTGCCCAATGTCAAATGTGTCTCGTTGGCGGGAGATGATATACTTGACAGAAATAGAAACATAATCTCTAAATTCATGAATGAACGAATGAATAGTAGGATTATGGTAGCAAGAAACTTTTAAAAATACAAACACATTTGTATGCGATCAACATTGATAACATTATTATTTGTGTTATTTTATAGGTATTGTTAATATCTATCAAAAGTGACATCTGCAGATCATATGACTTGACGTATGAATACGTGAAAGTAGACCTAGTAGCGTCCCTAGCTGTCAGATATGACTCTCCCAATGAAAATTGGACAGTAATATTCCTGGGCCACAAATTAATTAATTAATTAATATTTAGCACCGCGTCTTACTACCCGTTCGGGTTATACGCTTTAAGTACTATTTACTCTAATGGATTAGGATTTGGGAAGGTTGAATTAAAGGAAGTGAACCCGCATTTGCGTGGAGGGAGAGTGGAAAACCATTTAGGAAAAACCACCCCCAGTTCACCCGACCGAGATTCAAACCTCGATCTCCCCGTCCTCAGCAGTCGAGCTCAACACGACAAGCGCGTTAACCAACTACGCCACCGAGGCAGGTGTGGGCCACAAACAACTTTAAAAACAACAGAATACTTAGTTATTTTTTTTAGCGCCACATTTTACTACCCATTCGGGTTACACGCTTATCTACTAATTACACTATTGGTTTTAGGGATTAGAAAAGTTATATTTATAGGAAGTGTACCCGCATTTGCGTGGAGGAAGAGTGGAAAACCATTTTAGAAAAAACCTTCAGTAGACCCGACCGAGATTCGAATCTCAATCCTCCCGTCATCGATCTAGTCTACTGTAATACTAACACGTTAGACTACGCGTCCACCGAGGAGGGTGTTTAGTAGTTATTATTTGAAAATTGATTTTTCGAAATTGTTTTTTCCTCCATGGTTCACTATACATCCGAGATTAATCATTTAATTTTGTAAAACGTCTGCCCAACAAAGCTCCACTTCAAAATCGACTTGACGAGAAAACCCAGTGCTTTGTCGAAGCAATGTGAGCCCACCTCGGGGCTACGCCCACCAAACAGACCCACTTGTCAACATATTTATGTTCCACACACACAAACACGTAAGTAATAACAGTGCGAGCGAGCTAAGTGGATAGCGAGCGAGACCGTGCTTTTGGTTAGTGAGTAGGGTCGAGAGGTCAACTTGTTGGCCGGAACGTAACAGTTAATCGCTCGTAACAAGGAGTCCCTTCCATGTGCCTTGTCTTATACTTACAGATGAAGTCCTCGGTTACATGCTACACGCATCTATGGTCATCGCCAGCATTGATGGGAGTTGGAAGAAAATCCTATCGTCCTTGCCAGGATTGATGGAAGATGAAGAAAGAGGTCATCGTCAACGTTAATAATGAGAGATGAAGAAGATGCATTAAACACTTTAGTAAGACAATATTGTTTTTTTGCTCTTAACCTGAGATAGATTCCGGTTCTTGGACTATACTGATAGCTCCGAGTGCCTAATGCCTGACCTACTCTCGAACCACGTGAAAACACTGCAGGGATTTAAAAACCAATAAAGTAACTTAGAATGGGTTGAGTCAGTCGTTGAAGATATAACACCTTAGAAATTTACCCACAGCACCAGGGTTATAGTTAAATTTTCATATAAAGGGTCTTATCTAACAGCTTAGAAGTTACTAGGTCTAATTTAACGTATTCATATGTTAAGCCATATGATCTGAAACTGTCAATATTGATTGGTATTGTAAAAATATAGGATTATTATTTTACACTGACCAAATAGTAAAGTATTATCAATTTTGAACGAAAATAAGGTGTGTATTTTCTAAAACACCATTCCTATGAAAATTGGTCTGTACAAGCAATCAAAGCTAGAAAGATTTTTATATATATGGAATAAAACAATAACACCACTAACCTTACCACGGAGACTGATAGATCAATTTGTTTAAAAAGGCCCCGCACCAGTGGTCAGATGGAGTAAGACGTGTGGCTCTTCAGAGGCTGTTGTTTTTTTGTTTTTTTTTGCTGATGTGCAAAGTCGAGCCTTGAATTGAGTTTTGTCCATTTTAAGAAGTGGCGCAAATTATGGTCATTGGGGAGAAGTTGCGGATTTAACTTGCATTTGCTGGTAACCGACTGGTACACGGCTTACAAACTAACGTAATTATAGAACAGATCGAACACCTAAGTCTACCAGCTGTCAATTCAAGGGGAGGTTCCAATTTAATGAATGATAAGTTCTTGGGACATGTCAAGAATCAAACCCAGGACCCTCAGATCAGTAAAGAGACACTTTACTGACCGAGTTCAGGTGTCGGACCTGATGAAAATTGACTTAATTTTTCAAACTAATCTAGGTTTTCAAGGCAAACGAATAAGAAACTGTTTTTAGAAATGTGTCTTCATTTATAAAAAGGCCGAGGTCACCATGAATGGTTTATAGCAATGAGCCACAGAAGGCTGGTATAACTGAGTCCCAAGCATTTTTTTGTGCCACATTCTTTGCGCCTCTTGCTAGCACACAGTACTATCATCTAGGCCAGGGGTGGCCAGCCCTGTCTCCAGCCGCATAAGTGGCGAATTGGCAACAAAATTGTGTTGAACTTGAGTTTGCCAACTATCACCGTGAAATAAACTTTTTCCTGACGGCGTAAGCTGATTGTAACTTGATATTTCCCTCATATCATTGGAAGCATTTCTATTAATGAATAAATCAATGACGCAAGACTTCCATAATATACCCCTTCCCTCCCTTTTCCAACACATCGTTTTATCTTTACCTTCAATCAAAAAGATTGTAAAATTTCACATTAAATTTTCTTACATTTGCAATCTGAAAAACTTTCATCATGTGCGTCTGAGACAGTTTCTATTGAGTAGTCGAATTTTTGTTTTGTTTTAAACGTATATGAGTTATACTGAAGAGAACTAAGTATCAATCGATGTAACGTTGAAACTAGTCCTAGATAATTTACCCGGGGATCAAACACTGGCCTCCATAATCAAGGTACGCTACTGTATCCATATCTGTCAAGCATGCCTCTTACAATCCCTTGAAAGAAAACATTAAACTTTACCAGAATAGTTAGGTGTGCACACGCATGCTTGATTCTGACAAAAAAAATGTAAAAAGTTTATTTCCTTCCAATATACTCTTCCATACCTGTTCAGGCGGATGCCGGTGGATATCCATTCCTTTTATTCCAATCTAATTTAATTTCCTAATTTAAGTCACTAGATGCCAGCACAAAACATTAGCTTACAAACAAACGAATGTCGTAAATAATAGACACACGAACAAATTCAAAATATTCCAACTGCTCCAGTTGTTATTTTAATTAGCGATGGCATATTTAATTTAGACGTTAATGTTTCATGGTGGTCATTTGAAAGAAACGTAATCATGTAGTTAACAAAGTGTAAAAAGTAATAATAGGCTACACTGAATTCGATGCGTGGAAGGGAAAACAGATCGAAAACTACTAAAAATAAATAAAACGATTTAATTGAACGCGTCATTTTGTATAGCAATACACGTGATGTTTATATTCATGGCCAATTGAATGAACAAATTGCACAGGCGACTAGCCGATTCCTTTCACTTCGATGGTTCGTGTAATAATTTCTTTCTGTCTCGTCAACTACGCAACATGTATTTTGTAGCCTTTCATTTCACATGATTTCCATCATCATTTTGCTTAATTCAAAACTGCTTTATTCGACAAAATATAGCATTACATCACATCACATCATATCACATCACGGAACTCATAAAATACCTATTATAATGAACATCGCATAAAACAGAAAGCAATTATGAATCGTAAATTATTCTTGATAAGCGATAGAATTAACTTATACCTGCATAAAGTGAGCAAACAAACCAGTATATGTGTGTGTGTGTGTGTTAAATCATAATTTGACTTGGTCAAATTCACATTCTCAATTCCCAAAGCTTTCATAATCATTTATATTACTACATTAATTTGAGCACAAGTGTTTAATTTATCAGTCTGATATATTCCCTAAGTAGCCAAAAAGTCAGAATTTTAGTTATCTTCTAAATTAGTATAACTAGATTTATTTTAGTCAGAATAATTAAATATTCAATTGAGTAAGGTAAAGGTGTGGAACCATTTGAGGGTGGTGTAGAACACCTCAATACACTAGACTTTAGAGTTACCATTCATCCCAGATTTTGCGGGACGGTCCCGATTTTTGATACACTGCCTCGTATCATCAGCAAATGTCTCGGGTGTTAAGAAAATTTCCTGTTTTCTAGACTCAAATCTTATAGTTTTTTGAAATATCTGCGCGGAATCAACTACGTGGGGGGTGGGCTACGTTTAGCGAAATTGTTTAAATGCAAAAGTTTATTTTAATTATTTTTCCTTTCGATCCTAGTAAAAAATAAATAATTTTAGGATCAAATTATTAACTTTTATTGTTTCTGAAACATGAAGTATAAAACTGAATTTATTTAACAATCTACGATGTAATCAAAACATACATCAAGTCAATGCTGACATACGCTAATAGTGCTGTGTTTTTTAATAAAATAAAATAAAACATCTTAAAACCATACTTATGTTGATTTATTTCCGGTCCAGGATTGGAGTTAGGAGGAAATGGTCAGCCTACAGTACACTCGGCCGGGATTCGAACCCCAGCCTCCCCATCACCGATGAACCAAACTAGATTAGACAAATACCATCGTCAACTGATGTTGGTAATATACGTAAAGGTTCCTAAAAACTAATAAAGATCTAGGTTTCACTTTCAGATGGCCAGCCCTGAATGCTTTTACCGACCCCTTGACTGTTACCCCTCCCCCACTCCCGCTAGCCAATCAGCTAATGCAATCCGACAATATTCTTCGCAGCTCGACTCCAGCACTCCGCTCTGAAGAAAGTGATGCTAGGACACACTATAAGTTCTGAGTAGGATAAATCATAACCACAGGATGTCTGACAAACATCTTCACATCCCAGCGAGTACTGGATTGTTATCAACCGCTGATGAAGACTGAACTTTCCATTCGGTGTTGAACCATTCAGACGTTTTATCGCTGGTGTAGTTAACCACTATGGGTAATTCATCAGTTTCTGACCCGGGAGGCTGAGGTATAATCTTGACCTTATGTCAAACTAAAGTTTAACGTCATTCGACAATAATACCAGGCGCCAAAGCGTAAATAAAGGCCAAATTTGTAGATAATCTTAGTAAATCTGCAAATTGTTTTAATCGTCTTATTTAAGCTCTGTAATGACTAGGGACCGGATTTTGCCTATTTGCCTTTTCTTTATAGTAAAATATAGGCAATTAAGATATATATATATATATATGAATTTCATGTTATTACGAGTAGAACTATCATAAAATGTTAGTTCTTATAGTGCCTATAGTTGACTATTATGTTGGTTGTTACGTATTTCATGAATAAGCGCGTTAACACGCCTATTTTGGCTTTAGCCTTTCTCTTTTTCATATGATATAGAGTTTCTGCTGAAAGACGGTCCAGTTTCTTAGAAATAGTAAATTGTGGAATACTTGTTTAGAGTAAGTTTGAAAATCGGCACTTATTAAATATCTACCAATGAGAGTAAATTGGGTGAGGGACAATTGGAGTAGTAGCAGACATCATATGAGGAAATAATATGCGGTTTCAGGAGAAAAGTTCAAATTCTTAGGAACGAGCAAATTTGAAATGATATCCATTGACATCGTGTGAAGTTGAACTCATCTTTTCAAATTAAAAAAAAAACTATCTTAAAATATAACCCATTTCAATACTGAAAATCTAAGGAAATATTTAGGGATTAACAGTATGTGACCCACTCCGGTGGTTGAATGGACTAAAGCGTCACTCTCGCAGTAGACTGGACTGTTGAAGGTCGAGATTCGAATCTCAGTTTGGTGTATTTAAGTTTTTTTTAACTAAATGTTTTCCACTACCCCTCCCCGCAAGTTCGATACACTTCCTCTAGATTACACCTCTCGAATCTCTAACATACGATAATTATCATAATTAGTGCCACAAATGTGTACAACTCTAACGAGTAGTGAAACGTGGGGCTAAAAAATATATATGGCAGCGAAATTAGGATTTTGACGAATATCTCGTTAAACTTTAATTTTACGGTAAAAATAGAAATTATATATTTTATATATTTTATTTCAAATAAAATTCTCTATAAAAAAGATCATAAGCACATTTTTCGTAAAATGAATTCTTTTGAAGTTGTAGCCGCGAGAAGCCAAAGATTTTCACACAACTGCTGGCAACAAAGAGGCCCCAGTCCTATATTTCAATTTTAACGTCATGCACGCCATAATTTTAGCAATTAGAATTTAATCAGAACATTTGTTACTTAATATTTAATGTTTTGATATTATATTACTCTTGCTTGACTAAACAGTATGTTCAGTTTATTTTTTTAAAGCTACATATTTAGTTTTTGAGTCTTTTTCCAAATATTCCTCCAATCGGTGGGTACGTGAACTAAATATCAGGCTCATCTAGTCTGGTTTAGGGGTGAAGGGGAAGTCGGGATTAGAATCCTAGCTGAAGGTTTTTCCTGGATATTGTCCCAATTTCCCTTCTTGGAAAGTGAGGGTACAATTCCTCTTAATTTTACCTTCCTTAGACCTACATGGTTATCGTAATCTTTTTTTGTCAGTTTAATTTTTTAGTGTGTGGCATATTTGACCTGAGAGATGCAGTATGTAGCTCAGTCACCGTGTATGTAGACTTTGAGCCACTCTGTGGGGACAAAATGTTGCCCAGGGTGTGTATCCTGGATGTTGTCTACACGTCTTTAACCCGCAAAAAGACGATATAATGATGGTGATTATAAAGGTGTGGAGCTATTGGAAACCTTAAACCTAACTTAAACCTAATTAACCAGACCAAGGTTACCAATATAAACAGTTTTACTTTTGGTAAAAATACATATGGTATCCCAAGGAGTCAAAGCCGGGACCGCTATATCGGTAGCCAGGGGTGCTGACAACTAGACCACGAGGACCGGTCTTCACAACCACAATTTAAACAAATGTAGGGAAGTGGAGGACGGAAATACTCTATTTAATATTCACAAAAGTTGCATCAATTTAACAACACTGGAAGTTTTCAGAAGTGTGTTAATAATGACTAGGATAAATCTGTTAAGTACTGTCCCTAAAGCTATTGAATACACTTATGTGTAAATCATTTGTTAAAAAACAAACAAAAAAAAACATGTTAACAAGTCTACTGCAAACATTTTGTTTGAGCTGTTCTGCAACACAGTGAGGTAACGCGGATTGCCTATTGAAAGCCCCCTTCCTTTCCCAATCTCAACCATCCACCTTTTGCGCTTGCGTATCCCTCCTCCCCCGCGCAGAGGCTTATTACAACCTCACATTTTCATCGAGTTTGAGCACATAACGGGCAAAAGAAATTAATCTCTTCTGTTCTCTGTGTAGAACTTCAAATAGTCTTCGCTTTTCTTTGTGTTAGACGCATGAAAAACGAGAGGCAATGCTTTGGCGCAATAACACGCTATTGGTTGCTTCATTATAGTATATTTCATATAAAACAAGCAAATACTTTTATATCCATAAGAGAATAGGGAGCTAAGACTTTCTTGTGGAAGTCTAGTATATTTTGAAAGTGACGCCTTACACCGAATCTGGTGTGCTATTATGCATGCAACTCGCATAGGTGGACACGCATACTTAAGTGACAGTCTCATCTAGTATGGTTTCTAGGCTCTTTTTTCCTAGCTCAAAGAACTTCGTGCGTAAATCAACGGTAAACTACAGCACTTTACGACTTCCCTGGTACATGGACTTCCTCCCATACGTAGCGGGCGGGCGTCACTAACAGACCGAAGGGCCGAGTGTGTGCGCCGCTTCGGACGGATGAGGAAGCGCATCAACATCAGGCCCAACATTCTTATTGGTGACTCACCTGTTGTTATATTACGTTACTTATCAGTATAAATATATTTGAATTTGAGTAATAGAAAACCACTAGGAATAAAACCTAGTCACCCGCTTCAGTGGCCACGAGGTATAAAAGTATCACTCTCGCAATACACAGGGACTGCGGTTGGTGGAGAGATCGGAGCTCGAATCTCAGTTAGGTGTTAAGAGGAATTTTATAACTAAATGGCTTTACAATTTCCCTCCACGCAAATGTGGATACACTTCCTCTAAATCTAACCTTGCTCATCCCTAGCACACTAGCGTACATTAGTACATAAGCATACAACCCGAATGGATATTAAGAGGCGATGATTTAAAAAACTAGTAAAATATATTATTACAATTATTAATCATAATTTGTCAGGATGGAGCCCAAAATTATCTTGAAAATCCTTATAGTGGAGTTATTTTATTTTAGCCCATACGTTTAAACAGAAGAATTACTCAACTGTTTAATTTAAGCTGAAAGAATGATAAAAGTACCATAATTAGTGGGGCACCTTTGGAAAACCACTCATAGTGACCCCGTAATAGTCACTCTCATCCATGGTGAGCTGACGCCTTGGATTGCATGACCACTGTTGTTGGTGGAATGGCACCCAAAGCTCCTACGTCCCAAGTGAACCGTAGAAATAAAAAAAACCACTCCATCCATGTTTGAGTTAAGCTTCAGAAGCATTCGCCATAAAAAACAACAACTTTAGACCAAACCACACTATTACATCCAACAACAGGGGAATTAATAATATATATCCTATAAGCTTGTAAAGAGAGAAAACTATTAAACAAATATTATCGCTTTATTTTGAACATGGCTTAATTATATACCTGTAGTCGAACGTATAAAACATAATATACCAGTAAGGAAATATATATTGTAGCTTTTATTAAAAATACATATTAATTTGTATTAACAAATGTGGTTTAGTCGACTGTTCCATTACCTCTAATAGGTACCATAAACGCTCACAAATGATCAAAAAACAGCCAAAAAGAACCGTCCAAGCGAGGGAATAACACGTCTCTATGACCGACTATTTGCTCTCTATCTTTTACGCACTACCAGTTTCTCTTATTCTATCTCCAAAAAA
>CABEEJ010000003.1:352412-378036 GCA_901482245.1 Timema douglasi | reverse complement strand
GGGAATAGGAATTTATAAGCAGAATTAATTAGAGTAGAAAACCTCAAAACTCCGTACAGGCCCACTTACCCCCCTCCCCCTCCTTATCCCTCCCATACCTCTTTCTCTGTCTTTCCTTCAGAGCCTTACAGTTACTGCTGTTTTAATTTACAAAAGCCAAACTTAATTCCGGGTTCCGAACGTTAAGAAGAAGAGAAATCAAGAGAAATGTGGAGGAAAATTAAAAGCGATTCAAAGCTTCTTCATCCTCCCCCCCTTCTTAAAAAAAATAGTAATAGAAGAAGGCGGGTGGCGGCACAACTCGCTAGCTTCTTTCTTTCTTTCTTTACTCCTGCCTGCCGTGCAAGATTCCCTCAACGCCACCAACGCCGCCCGCTTTGATTTCAGTTTTAAGCTCGGACTTTTGCCGCTGTATATCAAGAGCAAGAGGAAGTGGTAGACGCGGTCGCACCTAACTTGAGAGCAGCGAGAAACTCTTTACTTTATAAATGAGGATTAGCAGTACGAGAGTACTTTTTTTTAAATCAGTTTTTAGTTTCTTTAGATAAAGATGTATTTTATAAAAACACTAAATCGCCTGCAGATATATCTAAAGTATTTGAATTTTAAAAATCTCAATACAAGATTCAACCATACAAATATTGTTCCCAAACTTAAATTTAAACTTAGACAAAAGTGAGTCCTGGTAATATTAATTTGAAATATGTACAATTGTAATCTTCAATAACATTTAAAATAAAACCCTATAACAAGTTTGATTTTTAGACGTATTCTGAGTATTGGGATTCTAATATGTGAATATTTCTTGAGTTATTTTGTTTTTATGATCATAATCTTTAAATGAGCAATTTAAAAATAAGTGAAAAATATTAATATTATTATAATTAAATGTAATTTACTTTTTATACTGTTATCACATAGTATAAATTATTCAGAATTATAAAATAAAGATATAGGATTATGTGATACTTATGTGAAAAAAAAAGCAAGCAGGGAAAGGGTTTCTTGTTATGACCAAAGAATCAGTATCAAATTTTGTAAGGAACCGATTTTGGCATCTAAATTGAAAAGGAAAAATAAAAACTAGGCTTCTCTTCATTAATTTTTCCCAATATGATTAACCCTTTTCACACGTCTACACTTAATTCAAAACTTGTATTTGTGCAATCTTTTTTCTTCTTCTTTCAATTGTGTGAAGGCGAAATCTCTTGGAGCACCCTCAAGAACTGAAGAAGTAGGGGAAGTACAACTGTTTCCTCACACTAAGGGTGAGGCTTCCTATACCTCCCATTTCACAAGAGAAACAAAGAAGGAAAATAAAGACATTTTATACTTCCATAGACTTCTACTCGCCCTAAATATAAATCCCTTATTGTTCATGCAAAAAGCGCGAACCGAGAACGGGTAGAGGGGGTGCGATGATGGGATGGAGGGTGAAGTAAGTGGATAGTAGGAAGGGGGTGCGGGAGGAAGAGAGCAGAAAGATTGGAGCAAAGGATTTTGGGTTAAAAACAAAAGAGCGAAAAAGAACTCGGAACCCGGTACCTTTTAATTAGAGTAAACTGGAGGCTCAAAAAGACAAGCGTAAAGTAGACAGAAAGGAAGATGTTAGAAAAGAATAAGAACAGAGGGGGGAGCTTTTGTCTTCTGTAAATAGTAAGTGTTTTATGTAAGTGTGTGCAAGTAAGAGAGAAAGAGAGATGCGAATGGTTTTAGAGAAAATCCTGCAGCTAACAATCTTAGCCGTCTTCGGCGGCGTCGCTTCTACTTAAGGTTGCATCTTCCACGGAAGAACTCCCGACGTCAAATTTATTGGTACATCTATTTTAGATAACAGTGTTGGCTAAGTCGAGTAAGGTATAGCCACAACATTTTAATTAATCTAGTTAAATAAATACTGATTATAATAATAAAATAAATACTAAGTTACGACACAATCGCAAACATTTTATCACATTGTGTGTTAGAGATTGGAAGAAAATTTTCAAAAATAAGTATAGAGTAAACTACCTTTAAGTAAGTTTTTCTTATAAGAACAAACCCATCATCTTTTTAATCATAATAAACACTCTTTAAATTGGATATACATTTTAAAACCAATTGAAAACTATATTTTTAATCGAATCTAAAATTTTCAAATACAGTTTTTTTTAAACTACCCTAAAGCTATTTTTAATTTGTAAAAATAAAAAAAAATCATATTTATCATGAAAAACTATTCACAGATACTCATTTTTAACTCAATCTTAAAGGCCTATTTCGAAAAACTTCAAATTGTCTATTATTTGTCGTTGGTAAACTACCCTTAACTTATTTTATTTTAGAAAAATAAACATAGCGTCTAACATATTTTTGAGTATAACATATTTTTGATACCAATAATTGAACATAATCCTTAGAGACATTTTCAAAAGAAGTCAAATTTTACCAAAATCAGTCATCAGTAAACTAGTGTGATTTTTTTTAGAAAAAAAAGTTATTGTTTGTAATGTAAAAACTTAACGAATACCCATTTTGAGCCAAATAGCTACAGCCATTTTTTGATATATTAAAATTAAAAAAAAATATTGATAAATAAACTTCCCTTGAACAGATTCTTTCCAAAATACGTGTATGAAATTTTATTTGCCAAGTCAAACAATTCTCATATATAAACATTTTAAACGAAATTGTAAATGCCATTTTCAAAATATTCTAAATTTTCGAAAATCACTCATTAGTAAGATACCTTATAACGAATTTTTACACAAACACCATGTGTACAGATTTATTTCAGAGGTTAAACACTCCCTATGTATCCATTTTAAACAAACACCGTGTTTACATGTTATTTTTGTGGTCAAACACTCCCTGTGTATCCATTTTAAACAAACACCGTGTGTACGTGTTATTTGGGAGGTCAAACCCTCCCTATGCATCCATTTTAAGCAAACACCAGGTGTACGTGTTATTTGGGAGGTCAAACCCTCCCTATGCATCCATTTTAAGCAAACACCAGCTGTACGTGTTATTTGGGAGGTCAAACCCTCCCTATGTATCCATTTTAAACAAACATCGTGTGTAAGTGTTATTTGGGAGGTCAAACACTCCCTATGCATCCATTTTAAACAAACATCGTGTGTAAGTGTTATTTGGGAGGTCAAACACTCCCTATGCATCCATTTTAAACAAAATCATTGACTTTTTTTTACCTTCGAAATATTTGGAAATCAAAAATCATTCATAACTCACTAAACCAACCTTAATTTGAGGGCTAAGGTAAAAATAAAAAAACATCCCCATGTAGTGCCTTATAACATCTAGCTATCAAGTTTGAACAAAATCTATCAGATCTGTGGCCGGGGATAGACAGATAAAGGGACACACAGAATGGGAAAATCAACTTTTTTGGGTTCAAAGCCACATAAAACATAAAGATTCATCCTAATTTCAAGGTAAGATATTTTCACAATCAATCAATAAGTACTCTTTATGAAAAAGTAAACAAGGTATTCCAAGTATCACTTTGAATCAACGTTTTAGTCTCGGTAGTTAATAGTGACATAGGCTTACTTATTTTTATAACAATAAACGCCATTTTACTGATTTATTCTAGAAATAAATCTAATTTAGAAACAGTCTGGAATGTTCATAAGTTAATTAGGAGCAGCATTTTCATAATAATATTTACTGATATATAAATATTTCATTAGCTTGAAATATAATAACTGTTGTAATATTTTTAAATGTCTGGATGTATGGCAAATTAATATAAGAAACATATTGAATAATCTAAATTTACTCAGATTTAATATTATTTATTCATGATAACCACTGCTTGATTCAAAGAAATAATATAGCTTACCACGTGGAATTTTAAAAGTACGTTCAACACCAAGAATACTAACTACTTATTTAAAGGAGTATGGTTTGGGAGGGTAGTTTAGAGGAAATTCACCCGAATTATCATAGAGAGGGGATAGGAAAACCACAACGATAAACCACATGTGGAAAACCTCTCCTAATATACCAGGTCTAGGCGAGAACCCCGACCTCCCTGTCACCAACAGTCCAGTATATTACACGCCTGGCGCCTTATACCTAACACCTACCTAATACCTAAAACCTGGACGACATGTCTTAAAAACTCATCATGCTCTTGGTTCTTAACTAACTTTATTTGAAATGTATTATCTCTGTATGCACCATGTGCACAACCAATAGGCAAATATTTAATTATTGAATATTCTAAAAGGCGTCACACTCATGTTAGACTGACCTGCTGAAGACGAGATTAGGGTTCAAATTTTTGCTAGGTCTATTGAGGGTTTTCCCTTCTCCTTTCACTCAAATGCAGGTACTACTTCTAAAATGCTTCCTTCCTCATCTCTACCCCAATTGAGGGTAATTAACTAATTATCATGTATGCATATAACCTGAACAGGTAGTAAGACGCGCTGATAAATATTTTTTTTTTTATTTGAATAGCTAAGAAAATTCTAAAGGTTTTGGGCAACATCGCTCAAGGCCAGGTCACTCACTATGGTCGCTACTCGAGATGTGTGCAGAAATGAATCATCAGATAATTTATTCAATGATCCAAGAACTCACATTACATTTCTTATAGCTTCACAAAAATAACAGTAAAAAAACCCCTCTTGAACGATATTAACCATCTGACTTGCTAGCGACTGTTGAGGAGTTGTTAAGTGGTATCTCCATGAAGTCTCATACATCATTTAGTCTCCCTAGCAAGATTAGACCTTCGGCAAAGGAGTAAATCTATGCAGCGCTGCCAGTCTATTCACACTTAATTTCCCTGTTGTAAGAAAACGGAGACCATGTAACGGCTATAAATATCCCTGTAGTCATAAGAGGAAAGGGCAAAAGAGGGTAAAAAAGGGGGAGGGGACGTTACTTATACTTTACACTCATAATCAGCTTAAAGAAAGCCGCAGTAGAGCAAAATGGCAACGGAAGAAGTGTTATGAGAAGGATTAGACTTTGAGTCTGGTAGTGTCTTCATGTTGTAAATGGCAGAGGTGGAGAAAAAAGTGAGGAGGAGGTTTATAAATTTAGGAATAACGACCACTGCTTTCTAACCACACAGGTTACCAACACTTCTTTATGTAAAATAATCCCCCTTATCCTTTTTTTCACAGTCATATTTTAAAATGTTACCTTTATCTTGAATAATTATCAATCACGAGTTTTTAGATTAAATAGTAGCGCAAATATGAAAATTAAAACTGTGTAGATATATGATTTTTTTAGCTAAACTATAATGTTTGTTATTTAGCCAATTTATTTGTGTAAATAATCCCCAAATAAAAATTGTAGATGCAAAAGATAATCAAAATAAACACGTTTCCACAATACTAAAACTTTTACCAACTTAATTTTTTTAAGATGATATTTTGTTTAAGAATATTATAAGTGGCGTGTGCTTAAGTTTTGCAAGGGAAGCAAACCTTGTTAAAACTGTATCTGTGATATGTTCTCGCCCACTTGAGCCCTATTTGACCCAATCATACAAAGGGTCTGCTGTGCATGCCTCATACCTGACCAAATGAGTGTTCTACTGAGGGGTGTGAACAATTCACAGGTAAAGTTTAAACTAATGCTTCTTACCCTGGCAACACTTCGCGACACGTCACTACCACCATTGTCTTAAGAAGGGATGGAATGGAACGCAAGTTAGGCCTATGTCAGTATGTTTGTGGTTTTATTATGAACAAAAAACATATTTGGTCAAAATAAATAAATTATTACTCCAGTTAAATTTTCTTAACATGGTTATCTCAACAGTTATTGAACATTTTGTCACGAACTTCGTGGAATTTGACTGGGACTTTATCTTTTTATTTAAAAAGTTTCTCACTAAATGTCATTGCTCTTATGATTATGACACATATTCAAGAAAGGTTGAGATTATTATGTGTATCAAACTAAACTAAATGTGTCAACTGAATCAATATTCGATTTATTTTTGCAAAAAAAGTTTTTTGTTATAAAAACGTTATATCTCCTAACCTTGACTCGCATCGCCTTCCATTCCAGCTAAATAATCAATGAAAATATTGTTCTGTTTGTAACCATTTATAATGAACATAATCTTCTCTATGAATAATATACTATTTCGTTTTAAACCTTCTGTTTTATTTTGTAGTTTTGGTTCACATAATCAGGTAATGATATAGTTGAGGAAATTTAAAATTCCATTTATCCTCGCTTAACAATAATTTACAGTGAAAGTAAAATGGTGCGAGTGAAGCCCAGTTGACATCAAACTTGATCAAGATTTACAGGAATTTCACCCCCCGTCCCCGTCCCCCTTTTCAAAGTTACTAACACCGTCGCTTAGAACCCCTATTCTAGATTCCCTGTCTTGGACGATTCCGGGAAGCACTCATGCATACCTGAATCAGAATCACGGTGAATTACGCAAATTAAAACTCAACCCCTCCCCCTCCTCCTATACCATGATATTTGAACCCTCCCCCGCCGCGTACCCCATCCCATAGGCAGTTTTGCCCTGTCGTTTTCACGACAACCTTCCTTGTAGCAAAACTTTTGTCCTGCCGTCCTTTCTGGCTCTAGGAATAAGACTGGACGTACGACCCTAAACAAGAAAATGCGATTAGTCTTTTGAAAGACTCGTCAAGAGAATTTTAATGAAACCTTTCTTGCGTGGAGAAAAGAAAGCTGTCTACTTTCCTAATGCTTTATCCACCATGAAAGTTTAAGATGGTGCTTTTTAGACTATGAGCTCCCTTACAGAAAAAAAAAGGATTATATTTTAAAATTAGAATTTTATGTTGTAAGAAGTTTATTAATCGACTTATATTTAATTTTATGGAAATGATTTTTGTTTAATCCAATTTGCAGAGAGCCGTTTGCTAAAACGTTACAAAGTCAACTAGCAAGACATCATGGCATGACATCTAATGATAGGAGGCTAATTTTCGTACTCAAAATAGAAGAGACATAATGACCCTAATTTGGGGGATTTGAGCTCTAGAGTACGCAAGTCTAAATTACATCTTCCAAACATTAATATAAAAAGGAGAGCACTAACGGCCTATTTAATCTATTTAACTATGTTGGATACTACATGACATTATATATCTGCGTTCCAATACGTTAATACATAAAGAGGATAGGAACATTTTTACAGATTCTCAAACGAAATTACCTTAATTGATCATACCTTTGAACCAGCAAATTTTATTTACTGTATATATTAACTAAAAACTGTGTCTCATTTTGGCATTGCTTGAGCAAAAATAAATAGAGCCTAGCCTCACCATTATTAACTTACTCGTTTAAATTTGTTTTTAACATTGTCAAGGATTCTTCCATATATGCAAAATAAATTATTTAATTATATATGCTTATCTCTAACATTAAATAAGTACCTTAAATATTATCTACAAGAATCGGTGGTCTTACAGTCCAAGACGTTACATTGGATTACCGATAACGGGGAGGTCAGGGTTTGAATCCTATCGGGGTGTCCAGAGGTTTTATCCTAAATTGTTTTTCACTCTACCTTCACACAAACGTGGGTACATTTCCTCTACATTATACCTTAATCATCATATTAATATATAAATTAATAATAATATCCCGAATAAGTAGTAACACGCGTTTCCTAAAAAAATAAAAGTGCCTATCAATAACAGCCCTAAGTGTTGTTATTAGAAATCTAGCACTTGTGCACTGGTAATATGTGACTAGAATGAAGAAAACGTTGCTATGACGACACATTTTGAGATAATGCTTCAGTATTAGACTGGAGAGAGAATGGAATAATGTAGTATGCGGAAATAAGGTAATGGAGGAAGAGAGGACTGTTCCGAACGCTCTCAGTCTTATATCGAGACTCAGATATATACCTGTGCCAAAGGCTGACACAGTTGTGTATAGTAAAAATTTCGATATAAAATAAAACATTTAAAAATATTTTATTACAGTCAACATTTCACTATATTATTAGTACTATTTCATAGCTATTATTTATTAAGGTGGGAGTGAAGAGAACGCGAAAAGATGGCAATGGTTTTGCAGTTTTTGTTGCGGATATATGATCAACATTGGAAATTTTCGCTTATGTAAATTACCCTAAAAGTCATTTACATGAGAAAATGAAAACTGCCATTTTTTTGTAAAAAAAAATACTAAATTTAATCATAAAATTTGGAGATTTAGTTTTTTTCTTTTAAGGATTGGGTATCTAATTTCAGAAACTCCTTGGGGAACCTTATGAAAACCCTGGGTACCAAGTTTTATCCCGATGAGTAGAATGGTTTAGGCTCTAAGATATAGACAGACAGACGGCATTGCAAAAACCACTTTTTAGGTTTCAGGGGGTCATGAAACGTCGACATTTATCAAAATTAGGTTTTTTAACGACCACAATACGTCTCCCTCCGAGGTGTCAAGAGAAAGTAAAAGACATAACGAAATACGGAATGATACATAATCTGACAGAAAAGGAGATATGAACAATTCAAATGGGGCGCAGTGAGTATTCAATCACCTCTAGTGACAAGAATCCTCTCAATTACGTTCGTGTTATCTTGCCAAGTGTATTCAGGCAGCTTCTCGGGACTCTCTCACGGTCCCCAGTTTGAGGAACGTCGCTATAGCTACACGGTATACGATAATATTTTGACAACGTCCTGAGAGCAATGTGGATACATTAAATGTAATGTTTGCTCACCGGAGGCGCTGAGACAAGTTTCATCCCCTAAAACCGAAAACCATTATTACTACTATTACTGATATTACTACAACCTCAAGTTATCCCGAAGAAAGACGAGAGGGAGAGAGGGGTGGAGGGGAGGTGCAAACTTTAGGAAGAGGCGTCGCGTGGATATTTCTCTCCCCTGCACTCGACATAACATTACACACGAACCTCCTTATTTCACTAGGTTAACTACAGAACAAACAAGAACATTTTCAGCTTCCATATCTAAGATCCGCTCGCGGTGCCATAAAGGATATTACATTCTGTTTGGTGCATGCGACTACATCAACCACGTTCCCTGCTCTTGACTCGAGCATTTTTATTTTATATACGTTCGTTACATTTATTTTGAGTAGTAGGGTAGTTAGAGGTGAACTTTCAAAATATCATATATTAGCAAGCTGATTAGAAACTAGCTTAACCCAAGAAAATATGACTAATTCTACACACCCAATGAACAAAATTGGCACGCGGACTAAACCTCAAGCTCATATAGTCTGGTTTAGCAGCGACAAAGAGGTCGGAGTTCGAGTCTAGAATGGATGGATATGGTGATTTTTCCTAGAGGGTTTCCAACTGTCCCTCCAAACAAATTATTGTACATCTCTTTTAAATAGTAGTATATTTTACATTCATAATCCATGAGCATAGATAAGTACGGTTGGCCCAGACGGGTATAAGGACGCGAACAAAAAAAACAACTAAATGTATTACAAGAAGAACTTTTCAACGATACATCTCAAAACCAAATATTACGTTTTATATTTACGTATATTTAAATGTAGCCCAGAACTTCTACAAAACTGATAAACGCATACGTTGTTGATTAAAAATCTATCAACTTTCATATTTGATAAAGATATTTTCGTTTATCGGACCCTTATCTAGTATCTGCAACATTAAGGGCCAGTTTCATAGTCAAATTTAGTACTCCTCAAGTGCGGCGCTACACTAAGTACATGACGACACCTACCTAAACTCGAATGGAATGGGCCGTTCTCGCATAGGAAACTGGCCCATTCCATTCTGGTTTAGGTAGGTGTCGTGATTAGTGTAGCGCCGCACTTGAGGCGTACTACATTTGGCAATGAAACTAGCCCTAGGTATGAACAACTTTTTATATTACAATAGTTCAAAAGTTACACCTATTGTAAACATTCACATCCACGCTATAGAAAATGTTACAACCGTCAAAAAAGATCCAGTTATTCAGTGAAATACCACAGGAAAAACTTCATAATAGATCATATAATCATTCGATAGGCCAACGTGTTCTGAAGCTTTCACTGTTAATGGATAGGGTCAGTTTTAAAAAAAGTGCACAAATATAAGCATATATTTATTTAAAATCATGGCTAATTTACATTTATTTGCTACATATTCTAAAATGTTATATCTATGGCTATCTGACTATAGTTCAGTTAGAGCAAATCGTGGTTTCAGCAGTGGGCATTTACAAAATTAGAAATATTGAAAGGATTCGACTAAAGACCCACAAATAATGTGGTGACGTTGTCCAAAAATTAATTGCTTCATAAGTCGATAGAGGAATAGATTTATGTGACTGCACAAAAACTTACTGCTCTTGTTTATTCAAAAACGAAGCCATTAGATATGCAGCTGTTACTTTTAAAAATAAGGGGTGCCAATTTTGACAGATTTAATATATATATTTTTTAACCTTTTAAATGAAGATGGAAATTACCTTTTGGTTGCGGATATAGCCGTTTAATTTAATTGTAATATAGTATACCTTTGGCAATGTTGAATCCTTTTAGATCAGGGGTACTTAACCTTGTATCGTGGAACCCTTTGGAAGTCTGGTGAACCCTATGTACCCCTTCTCGGAATTATAATAAAATACAGTTATAACAATATTTAAAAAACAGATTTGAGATATAGTAATATGTGTACTTCTTTATTTACGTATTAAATAACAAGGGAATAAATTTAAAATATAGTTTTTTAGCACTTCGTATGGCTACCCGTTCAGGTTATACGCCTATGTATTAATTACATTAGTAGGTTGATGAGGAAGGTTGAGTTTATAGGAAGTGTACCCACATTTGCGTAAAGAAAGAGAGAGAGTGAGAAACAAATTTATGAAAAAACACCCTCAGTACACCCAATCGAAATTGAGCTACGCATATTTCCGTCATCGGCAGTTTAATCTCTTGCGAGAGTGACGCCTTAGACCATGTGATCACCGAAGCAGGTCTATTGGTTATTTAAAGTTAAGGTTTAGTTTTTAAAGACGTTTCAGTGGGAAGGGTGTTGTTTCCACAAGTTCACGGACATGTTTAGGGTTGTGGACCAGAGGTTAAGAATAAGAAAACCCTTCCTTCCTTACATGTATGTGCTAGCCAGAGGCTATCAAAGGTTCTTCCTTTGGTGATCTGACTATATACGTTCAGCAATGGTACTATTTATTTTGAACCGTGTGTACGGGATCTAATCCAAATCGACCAATATTCATAAATAGACTTTCAATACAAGTGAATATCTAGACTCCTCTAAGTGTTTCGACTTTGGCATCTTGGGTCGGCAATTCCATCCAGGCTAGGCCTCCGCTACTTTGGCCGCAAAGTTGTAAATTCCTCTATCACGAGAGAACTTCACATAGAGTATCTTTGAATTAGAGTAAAGTTTAGAGGGCAAACTCTTGGCCAGTAAATAAAATACCTTGAGTAGTTGGTGGAGGGAAGGGGGGATCTAAAGACCACCACAAGGTTTTACAAGGAATAGGGCAGAGTGAAAATGGAGGAGGAGGGATGGAGTATGGGTGGAGGTGGTAGGAAGATGGTCGAGTCCATCTTAAACACACAAATTGCTTGCTCCGGCTACGGATCTAATATCTGCTAATAGGTTACCAAGAATGTGCGGAGTTGGAAAAAGGGGTTGGGAGGGAGGGGAAGGGGAATGAGGGTGTGTTCCAAACATATAAAGTCCATTCCCACAGAAATTACTGAGAGACTTGCTTTAGACTACGGGCAAAAAGAGAATAAATGGAACGAGTAAAACCTTTTTATAAAAAATACTCAAATCTGATAATTTTGTACTAATTTTAGAGTGAAAAATAATGGTTTCTCCTAACGAATGCACATTTAGTTACAGATTATAAGGGTATATCAGAAGAAATGATCCAGAATTAGCGTGGACAAATTATATAAAACAATAGAGTAAAGAATCTCTAAGTGGAAAACCACCTTCAGTGCATCAAGCCGAGATTAAAATCCTAGCCACCCTCCCCCATTACCGGTGACGAAAAAGAATGCGAGTTTAACGCCTTAGATACCATTTTGGTTTCTTATTAGCTGTACTTAGTATTCTTTTATTTTTAATGACATGGAACGATTTTTAAGAACAAAATTAATTACTGAATATAATAAAAAATATAATAGAATACACTGACTATAATATTATTAGGAAAATATTTTAATTTTTAAAAATGTACGACGAACTGAACTAATTACTCTCATACATTAAAGAGACTTATTTTTGCTCCTTGATTCTCTATAAACCAAATTATTCCTTACGGCAAGAACAACTTAAGTAAGTCTTAATATGAACAAATGTTTGACCAAAAAACAGAGCTTAAGACTATCAATAAATTTCCATTTTTGATTGATAACTTAAAACAATAAATTAAAGAGCTGATATATAAAACGCCAATAAACAAATATATTAAATTTCTTAGCACCCTTTGGCATTAAGCTAGCGTATTTCTTGGGCCCAACCTCTTCTCGACCCCAAACAAACCCTAAACTGAACTTCCCCGCAAAGAGTTTGTGTATAGAATGTATGGTATATAAAGGGAACATAACATTGCATTTCGGATTCAAAGCGTGTGAGGTTTTTGGTATAGCAAAACGTCGGAGAAAGGAAGGGAAGAAGACATGAGAAGGGGGGGGGGAGAATTGAGGGGGGAGCGGGGGATCTGGGCAAAGCAAGTCGGGAGAAGGCAGCAGCTAAGAAATAGTTGCGCATTACTTAACAAACTGGCAACGAACGGGTCAACCACATAAACTCGTACACCAACATCTACTTACTTACACTTCCAAAACTACTTGTTTTCTAAGGATAGCTTGAGGGGAAGGGTTGAAAAGTCCCTCAACAAATTCTTCTTGCCCCGCGGAGGCGTCTGTTTTAAAAACATTGTGTGAATCCACCCCTCCTCCAGAACGCTCGGTTACCATCTAAACGTACGACCGGTGTAATATGGGAGGAAAGCAATCTACCACTTGAGAACTTAATCGTGCAAGTTGCGAGATTAAAATTACAATTTACAGTTGTTGTTTTTTTTACTGTGCGTACCATGCCTTACTATTCTTCCGGTATATATTTAAACTGATGAACTGGGAATGAGGTATAGAACATTTAAAAGGAAAAGAACCTGAATTTACGTGGAGTTAAACTGGGTTAGAATTAGTAAATTGTACCCTCAATAAACCTGACCGGGATTTGAATCTAGACCTCTCCATCACCAGAAATAGTATAATTATTAGTGTTCGGACCATAAGACCACATATGTCGATGATTAAAACTAAAAAATATAGTTATTGAGTTTGATACCGATGGGTTACATACACCGAGGATGTAATCTTTAAAAATTGTGTCTAACCTAATGGTGGTCACATGGTCTAGATTAGATTGTATATGACGCGGAGATAGGGCTTCGAACCATGGTAGGGTGTACTAAGAGTGTTTATTCCTAAATGTTTTTCCCCTCTCTCTCCGTGCAAACACGCATACACTTCCTCTAATTTTAACCTACCTCGTCCATAACATAATATAATAACTGGTATATAGGTCTATAGCCCCAGGGGGTGGTAAGACAAGGTGCCAAAATAGTTTCCATCCTATCACTCAATGGTTTATAGCGAATGATATTAAACTTTACTTTTCTCATATTATTCCTCTCAATTTAATTCGTTGAACGTAAAACCAAAATATTATACATTCTTTTAAATTGAAACATGACACCTGGACATGGAAATCGAACCCGGGACTTTTGAGTGGGTACGCTAATGCTTTATCCACTGGGTTATCCATAGATCGTCCTGTGCTCAGGGTCATTCTCCACTAATATTTTAAGGAAGAATCTGTGATGGACTTGCGAACATTGTCAACTAAAAATGTGTGATCAATTAAGACCACGCGTTGTCAGATAACGCAGCCACCAATGATTCGGGTTCGATTCCCGTGTCCAGGTGTCATTTTTAAATTTTAAGAATATGATGTCTAAATGGTGTTATCCTCACTAAAATGCATAAATGATAGCTTCGGCTATTTGATTCATTAAAATGTGTAAGTCAAGACATTAAAAATAGTTTCTCAACTAAAAGATAAAATATTAAGAACCTATTAAGAGAACCACAAGTGGTAGAGTTGAAGGTGGTCCAATTTAATTAAATGAATCCACATCTGCATGAAGGGTGAGTGGGAAAACATTCTCTCAGTACACCAAGGCGGGATTCGAACTCATCCACTCCAACCAAACCGGACTAAATGAGCTTGACCGTTATACCTTATGCCCACCGGCAGGGATTGTGTCTTGTGTGCGTGTTGTAAACCCAATAAACAAATAGTGATTCCAAAAACAAAATATTTTTTCCCCTTCAACGTCTTTTCAGTGAACTGCTCTCCCCAACCCAAAACTTGGACCGGAAATTCCCCCCGCGAACTTTGCCTCAACGGTCCCTTTCTTCTTGTGAGTCGAGCTCTGCACGCAGCTTCCTGTTGCCACTACACTGCGCATCGTATTCACTTTCTTCAAGACAAACTATACTCGTTTTCGTTCATATGACACACACGAAGAATACTCGTCAGTTCACAGTACTACACTTGACTGTTTCAACCAATAAACCCGAAAGACGCCCTCGGCAGCCCCATGGGTGGCTCTTTATTAAGGGATACGTGTACGGATACAGGTATGATTTAAAATTCTGGTAGGAAAAAACGTTTTTTATAAATGCAAACATATTTTTTGTGGTCAACATTGATAAAATTTTAAGATATTAGTGGTTTTTTTTAAATATTGATAATATCTCTCACGCAGATCACGTAACTTAACATATGAATAGATAAAAGTAGATCTAGTAGATTTTCTAGCTGTAAAAACAGGAGACCCTTCCAATGAAAAGTGTACTGTAGTTGAAGAGATGGAGTAAAAATCATTACAGGTTGTCTTAGTTCGTGGTGTTAGAATAATATTTATCAATTTAAAGTGTGCTCATCGCTAAAAGCTATTCAAAAGTTCTTTAGAATTAAGTAAACACATTACTTAAAAAAAAAATCAGCTCCATTAACTCTAAAGAAACTATTAAGAAGTGATCCATCAGCTGCCCGTGAACAAACAAGTTTTCTAAAATGTGCTTACATTCCACGAGAGAGTGAATCTATTACCTACATCAGGCAAGAGCTGACACAGGACGCTTGAAAGTCCTCTCTACAAGCACAAGACATCCTAGCAAACCCTTTCAACCTTTTCCCCTCCCGTGTGTTTGTCCAGGAAGAGGGCAAGGGGGAGGGGGTTAGATCCCTCCCATGAGTCAGGTATTTCTGTTAATTGCGCGGTGGGGACGATAATTAAACCGCCGAGCAGCCCCTCTGGCAACAATCACGAGCATCTGAGAGCAACACAATACCAAGTACATTATATTAATAGTTTGTCGTTTGACTTAGGAGAGTGGTTAGCACGCCTTACTCTGGCCTTCTAGGTTTAGGTTAGCCTCTAGGTTATGTAGGGCCCGGCTTCACTTGCATTAGTGGAGGCCCTCCAAACTTCATCAAAGTTCAACGTTTAATATTAACTGAGAGATGAAGATCATAATGCATGAGAAAAGTTAGAAGTAGAGTTCAAAATCATACAAAAGAAAAAAAAATCTACATAGTTCTTGGCTCAAAAGCGGGAATTATCAAATTAAACCATTTAAACTAGTTTTATAGGACTAAAAAATAATTAAGACAAAAATATGTTTAAATTATGCTCATATTAAATAAATTATTAAAATGTTATTAATAATACATAATCATTTTTCAAACATACACATTTTGTAGTTTTTTATTTTATATTTCGAGTTCTATTTTCCGTGCTTTTACTTCCTTCCTTTGGGAAAATGCTTGTTGCGTTAATTTAAAATAAGCCTTACTTATCCTGTTTCCCTAGGTGATATATTATTCAAAGTAGGCGATACTGTCTTTAAAATGCACTGGAGGGAAGAAGTAAATAATTATTCGAGAGCAGTTACAAATGATTGCGGTTACACTAGGTCTAACGTGACCACAATAAGTATAACTTTCAAATTGAAACAAAGTAAGGTAAAGTAATAATAATAATTTGTTTCTCTGTTCTTATCAGATATTTTATTTTAGACTTGTGTCCGACCAAATTAATATTTAGTTTTGATAAGAACAATCTCAGTTAGATATACTAATTTAATAAAAAGAGTTCGAGTAGTTTTGTTTTACTTTTCGCTCATAAACTTTCATGTTATTTCTGTATATAAGCAAACATTAGTTATAGACTACTGTACTAGTCCCGATATATTTATCATGCGGTATTTCGATAATCATTACCTCTAAGATTACATAACATTAGAACAAAAATAATTTCCAAAGAAGAATATGAAGGTAGTGTATGCACATATACCTTATTTTCCCTTTAAAAGCCTGCAATAATAATGTAGAGTAGCCGATATTTGTTAAGTTCACTATCTTTACACGCTGTCTAAAATGGCACTATATGTCAAACTTGAGAGACGACTCACACATCCCTTGGCCTAAAGCGCATAGAAGATCCTGTAACTTTTTGAAGTGTTAAAAAATTGTATTTCAAAGAGACGAATAGAATATAAGATCATGCTGACTGTGATTTAACAAAAAAAAATCTCATGGACTACTCCTAAATATCTGAACTTGGTCCTTTCCTAGCTTCCAAAAGTTGCAAGACGGAGGTTATGCAAGCCTCCCCTATAGTCTAAACAACCCCACTAAGAAACGGCCCAAGACCTTAGGGAAGTATTTACACTGGGTGAAACTTATCTCAGAAAACAATACACGCGAATAAGACCAAGAGAAGTGGTAGCTGAAAGAGGAAATGTCGCGCTACATTGTCCTCACCATTCATCAGCCGCCTTTCCGTCCCTGTCCACAACTCCCTCCCACCCCCCCTTCCCAACCCGAAAGCCCTCTCACCCAAAAACACTGTAATACATGTCCAAAACTTGCCCCCCCCCATCCCCAAACCCCCGTGTTCTATGTGTATATGTGAATCTTGAGAAAGAGCCCCAGGCATATTAGCAGGGGCCAACATAACCTCACTTCCCCTTAAGATCCGTCCCATTTTCCTCCAAGTTTCTGTGTTCTAACACTTGCTTGAAGACGACGACCCGGCAAGTATAAGAAGAGCCCTCCGGAAATGTACAGTGCTGCTATCTCGCAATGCTTGGCCACAACTTGTGCCAACCCCCTTCGCCCCACAGATCTTACACACACACACACACACACACACACACACAGACAAAAGGGGTATGGAGGCAATTCTAGATCTTAAAAGACACCAGGAGACCTTTTTCGGAGTGGATTTCTTGTTCCTTCAAGGCACTGTCGAATCTATAGAATGGGCGCTCCCTCTTAAAGAACGCCGACGGTGGAAGTGATTTGTGATTTCGTAGAATAGAGTCGTAAGTTATAGTGGGGAGAGGAAAGGGAAATGATTCTCAGAAAAGTGCGCACAGTCAAAGACATTTTGTCATGAATGAAGTTGATGATGGACGACTTTACGTCTACACATATTCTCTGCGTAAAATTAATTTACGGAACAAATTAATATGAATATTCCTCTGTAAGAAAGAAAGCTCAATCTCAATTGTCTTTAACAAACACTTTCATTTTTATACGTAAGAATTAAAATTGCATAAAACAAGTAAATGGATGGATGCAAGTTTCAAATAGCTGCAATGCTCAACGCGGATTAAATATATTTAAACATTATTTGGATATATAGGCTAAGTTTAGTCGGCGCACCCACAAGGTTACTAACTATTTAATCAAAAAGTAGTAATACAAATGTTAACTAAGAAGAAATGCAAAATAATTCACCTGGAGACATGCCATTTTTAAAAATATATTTAAAAAAAACTTCCTTTCACCCCGGTAGGATTAGAGCCCCGTTCTCTCAGGTCGAAGTTAAGCATGCTAACATTAACCAAACGACGTTTGTACTGAGTAACATGACATAACTAGGCCAACAAAATTACAAAATGCTAAACAGAAACTTCAGTAAACAAATTGAATATGAAATAAAGGCTACCAAGACCTAAGTAGTACAACCCGTCATTTTTGAAACAGTATAATAAACAATTCTACTAATACACATAAATGTCTACATATAACGTAAGGAAGTGATCCATAAATGCAATTATTTTAAAATTTAAAGTTATTTTAAGATTAAATATCTTGGTTAAATATTGCCACGTTACAATTTTACTTCCATTTATATAACAAAGGATAAAAAAAAGCTTTGTAGTATAATTTGTACAGTTTAAGTTTCACAGAAGGGGCCTTTTAGTAATTATATACTTTTTCTGGCAAAATTGATGACACTTTAATATTTTATTAGTATATAGAGAATTATATATATATGAAGTGAGATCTGCGGTTTATATGACCTGACCTATGATTACGTGAAAGTAGATCTAGTAACTTTTCTATCTGTGAAATAAGTACGGTCCTTCCTATGCAAATTGGACTATAAATGCTACCTTCATAATGGAAGCACCAAGTGTCTCACTTAAATGTTAAGAGAATATGATATAGTTTCGCAAAGTAGTTTCAAGTTGTGATGGAGCCTATTTATTGTGAAGGAACAACTATTCTTATTTGGACCAGATAGCACTACAAGAACTAAATGACCTTCAAACCCAAATTAAAATCTTTCCATGGCACATTGCATAACCATGGCACTTAAATACGCACCACCAATGCCATATCTAAGGCGCTAGCAGACCACCAAACAAGTGTGCAAAGCAAGACGACCTCCTCAGCGCACTGGATACTCTACAAGATAAGATTGGCCAAACCGCGCCAAAGGATGAACTGGTATCTTGTCGTACAGGATGTTTAAAAGGACCCTTTCCACTGCCTTGAGACGTGCAATCTCTTCGTTGTTTCCTAATGTCCTGCTCGACGCGTCCTTCCTGACTTGTGTAGTTATCTATGAAGGACATTTGGACCAGCTCACTAAGACGTCCTGTTCTGGAAGATGGTTGTTCCGGGCTAATGAGACGAGGGGGAAGAGGAGGTACACCTAGCAACGTCCAGTGTTCATACAACTTGAGTTATCAGTTGAATTAAGCGTTGTGTCAGCTCATAATGATTCATTCCACCCGCGTTTTACTACCCATGCAGCCTTTACGCATTTTAATTATGCTATTAGGTTAAGGCTAAGGAAGGTAGAATGTATAGGAAATGTACCCACATCTATTTCAAGCGAGAGGGATAAACCATTAAGGAAAATTCAACTCGCTTCAGTTACCAATTGGTCTAAGGCGTCACTCTGACCTGCTGAAGACAGGGCAATTGGGTTGCGAGTCCCAGTCGGGTTTACTGAGGGTGTTTTTTTTTTCTAAATGGTTTCCCACTCTCCTTCCACACAAATGCGGGTAGATTAACTCTAAAATACTTCTTTCCCCATCACTACTCCATTAGAGTAATTATCATATATGCGTATAATATTAATAGGTAGTACAACCCGGTGACAAAAAATAAAAATATAAGCAAACAAGGAAAATCCATCCTCAATATAGCAAGCCTTGTACCGAGCCTCGACCTCCACGTTACAGGCAAACCTGACTACATGAGCCCAACACTTCGTCCACGTCTCCACATATGCAGGTTATAAATGAATGTCAGTATTGGTACAATTGTATGGTTAAATATACCATATAATATTATTATTAGCACCGCGTCTTACTACCCGTTCGGGTTATACGCACTTACGCTAATGTGTAATGGTAGTGAGATTGTGAGATGAAATGGAGGACCTACAGTTTAACGTGGAATCCGAACCACGGTGGAGGCCTGGCACACATTCCCCACATTCACAAGATGACCATATAATAACCTACTTTAAAATTTCATTATTTCCTATGTGTTCTCTGTAGAGTTAAATATGAGAAAACGATCGTAGGCCTAGTGAACATTATATTACATAATGTATTTATATTTAATTTTATTTTTACAAATAAGAGAAACTCCCTTATTAATGATTGTAGGTTCAAAAATTCATCGCAGCATCCTTAACTAAAAATACTTTTCTCTCTTTATCTTTGGACCAATCTTAATACATTACCATTTTTAAAATATGAACAATTTAAATGAACTGAGACTTTATCTACAATAGTATTTCAAGTTTACATATTTTTCTAAGTTTTGGCCACACAATATTTAGGGTTAATGTTTTCAGATTCATTTATTTTGTTTGAATTTCAACTTGCGCCTTTGTATTTTGGACTAAGAACTGTTGTCTTGGAGACATACATAAAGGACCGAGTCTACAATTTCGCAAACGTTATAAAATAATAAAAACGAAATAATGACACACGACAACTATAAACTCGATGACTTACTGGAAATGAAAGCGCGATACCAAAGAACGGAACTTCACTATCAAATTGTCTCATAAACTTTCGGAAAGGTTTTGCTATTATTGTGTTGATATTCTTTTGATAGTAAATGTCGTAACGGTCTGTGAAATATAGCGTTGATTGGATAAAAATTCTGAACACACATTCATGTCGACTCCTTCCAAGGAGGCGTAACCACGATATTAACATACGACGTATAGGTTCAACGTTATGATAAAAAAAGAAAGTAAAATGCAACAAAGAAGAAGTAGACTCTCCATTAGCTTGACAAACTATGAAAGTCTTGGTTCGAATCCAAACCAAAATACGTCTTACTTCTAAACTACACTAAACTCTTTAACACCATAAAAAGATTTCCAATTTTATTCGAGAGAACCCATTATTTTAATCGGTCAGTATTAGGAAATATAATTTAAGTTACACTTTTAATATATCCAAAACCCGTATTGGTGGATATACAGATTAAACGTCAAGCTCGTTCAAGCTCGTATAGTTTGGTTTGCCATTGACGGGTAGGTCGGCTAGACGAAATACCAAGGATGTTATTTTCTAAATGTTTTCCCACTATCCTTAGAGGAAGATATGGGTGCATTTATAAGTTTTCTACCTATTTGTTCCATTTTATGGGGTTTTCCGAGTCTCCCGGTTTTCTAGAAGTTTGTCAACCCAGTTTACAACATAATTTAAAATTTATATTAGTCATTTGCTTTATCTGATTTCATTATTTTAAAAGTTTGTTCGGGCAGACAAACCAAAATACTCTGAACGGGAGTGAATACAGCGTACCATAGGTTCGCAAGCTCAGTACTAAAAGGTCCAAATAAAGTCAGAACATGCTGATAGTTCTACAAGCGAAATAATAGTCCGTTACAGGCGGTAAGTATATAGCCTGATTGTCTTGCGAATAGTTTTATCAAAGGCCTTTTTCCTACCAAACCCCGACTATGTACTAAGATGATGGTATGAGAAAGGCTTTTCAGATGGTTATTCCTAAGACAATTGGACTAAATATTATATATATTGTAGGCCTATATGAGGACATAATAGATATATGTCTATATTTAAAGTTACCGATACTTAAAACATGTTTCATTAGTTTTTATCAATGGCTCCAAATACTTTATAACTCCCTAAGGATACATGTCTTAAAACTGTATAAACAAGACTAGTTTATTTTACAAACAGGGTTTAAATTAACTTGCATGTACTGTACGTATATAATTTACTATTGTACAAAAATTGTAGACGATATCTCCTTATAAAGTTTCCGTAGTTTGGCAAAATGTTTCACAATAACTGGCGTTCAAGTAGAGAGCTCTGTTTTATTCGTCTCCGGGTTTATAAGACTATATACTCAGGCAGTGTTCACCTAACAAAAGGGGGGGTCTATCGAATAGGCCTTTAGGTAAAGAGGGAGGGTAGGGGTGCAAGTGGGGGGAGGCGAGTTGGCAACGTGCAGTGGCGCCTGAGGGGGTGGGGCAATTGCCCTTGGCGCCGGGAGGCGGATGGAATAGGAGGATGTATAAAGAGGGGGCTTGGAAAGCTACAACGGTGGATACGGAAAGTCTTAAGATCAGATTAAAAGTTACAAGCGAGAGAGATGAAGGAGAAAAAAAAAGGAATGGGGAAATGTATGGAAAAATGTTGATAGAAAAAAAAAGTCAAGGGAAGAGAAAGAAGTAAGCGGCACCCTTCTTTATATAAAAAAAAGCACTAGAAAGTGGAGAATGAGGCCGTAGGTAAATATTGATATATTTACGCATAAAAAACAGTGTATTTCATCAGACACCGAGAAAAGTAATTTGCTTGAATGAGTGATAAAGAGTTTATACCTTACCATATAAAACTTCCTACATTTGATTTCATCTTGATTAACTTTTGAATGATAAGAAATGTATATTATAAAATATTTAATCATAATTATTTAAGACTCTTGGGTTTATAATAATTATTATTACATTCCTTGAAATTATCACTATGTAAACTTCAATCTACGTTACTAAGTGAAATATTTTAAAATAATTTTGTGGCAAAGTTTTTATGTTGGAATGAGTATAAAAGAGTTAATGTTTTTGATTCGTGAAGGGGAAAATGTTTGTTCGTAGTGACATAGACACATCGTCTTGTACAGATGTTCATCTTGAATAAACCAAAAGGAAACTATTTTTTGAAAAATCACGCAGATAAAAATATTTAACTGAGCTATGGTATAAATTATTATTTCGATTGTCTAGCCTTAGAAAATGGCATAGTTAATGATAGTTTATATACAATTGCTTTGTTAGTTTCACTTGTATTTTACAATATATTTCAAGGAGTTGTTGAAGTCTCTAAGACTGGGTCTATGTTCATGCATAACTAATAGCAAATAGTATATAGTTCATAGTGCGCAATAAGTTGAAATACATTATTTTCAATGATTGAGTTTATAATCGATACAAAGTAAATTGTGTAATGTACAATGCGTAAAGTTAATTAACTTTAATTATTTTATAGTTTATGCATGAAGTATAGTATCATTGAACTCGAGACGTATCAACCAATGAGAATGCAGTACATTAATGGATGAAAACAGTTAGCTTATGTATTCATCTTCATGTTTGAAATGTCTTTTGGTAGCAATTCTTGTTTGCTATTCACGAATTTTCCTTATTTTAGCGTCAATGACTATAATAGTCTACATGATTGAAAATAAATGATAAATTTTAAATTTTTCATTCTGTTATTGAGAAGATCTACTATAATATTCGTGACAATAATAAAATTGGAACCAAATAAAAATCTAATTTGATTTAATAGGACAGACCAAACTTAAATTTAGTTCATTTCAAGTTTCAAAAGATACAATTTAATCAATTAACGATGTGTTTCCAATGAACCCTTTATTGAAGTATTTTTAGATACATAATATAGTAGGTAGTGAAAAGAAGTTTGGCCATTTTCTATGAATAAAAGAAAATCGAATAAGTTAAGACTTTCTACAATTCGCCTCATTATAAACCGATGTATTTTTCTTATGTGTTGTGCAATGTACGCTATACATTATTTACTATCAGTTATTCTTTATGCATGAATATCAGCCCAGCCTTACCTATTCAACTTAAGTCTTGATCGTCTTCGTGGCTGAGTAGCTATGGTGGAAGGCTATAAACTAAAGCTTCTTGTTCAAGCCCAGAATAGTACAAAATTTGTATAAGAGTTCAATGTTTTACTCAAATAATAAAATGTACGGCTTTATAGCTGTGCTAGTTAATTTGTATATAGTGATTTAGTAAAACATATTGAATTTTATAAATATATTTAAAAATATTATAGCTAGAATTAATCTTTAGTAAACCGTTACTAATACAAAATTGAAAAAAGAATAAAAAGTAAATTAAAAAATGGAATTTACAAACAGTAAATAAAGTTAACAAATTCAAGCGAAAAGTTTTAGGAAGACGAATAGTAAGTAACTAAACCAGCATCGCCTTGATATATTTTGAAAAAAATACAACGGAGGAAATATCTGGTCCTAATTCAATCGACCGAGGATTGAACCTAGGATTACGATGAAAAAATTAAGGTTGCTTCAACTCACTCGATTATTTCTATAAAAACGCTAAATAAAATTTTGAGTGTATTATTATTATTATTATTATTATTATTATTAGCACTGCGTCTTACTACCCGTTCGGGTTACACGTCACTTACGCTAATGTGAAATGGTAGGGTGATTGTGAGATGAAATGGAGGACCTACAGTTTAACGTGGAATCCGAACCACGGTGGAGTACTGGCATTACCCACATTCACAAGATGTCTTGTCAGGGATGAAGGAAGGGTTTGGTAATCAGATAAATCTGTGTCGGGACTGAGGATTGAACCCCGGCCGCCAGCACAGAAGTCTGACACCTTACCCCTAGACCGCCAGGTCACCTTGAGTTTATTCACAGGAATGGAAATTGTAGCTTCGTAATAAGGTTTAAAGGCATTCTATTAACAAAGCAGCCAACAACGATATTTAAAAAGTTCGTATATATAAGTCCATTGTATTAGCTATTTACTAGCCCTTGTATATAAATACATCGTTAATAATAATATAATAGTTGTATCTGCAGCAAGAATGTTTGGCATTGGCAACCAAATTTATTAAATTATATTTTACCTTGCTTTTATAATACTAATCGCTAATTACCCTTATGTGTCTAGGCGCCATTAAAATCTAATATAATATTAATCTTACTCTAAAGTCTAAAACATGAGTAGGCGTACCAAGTATTTAAATTGTTTGATGAATTAATTGAATATTTTTCTGTAAAAAAAAAGTGCATGAAAAGTGGTTGAAATTATTTAACAACCTTATTGTTTCACTCGCATAACCACACATCCTTAGAAAAAAACTTATACTTTTAAAAAATAATTATTTTTTATAAGGAGCTTTCGTTCTTGTCAAAGCAGACGAAGGAAAAGCGAGTTGAGGGTTTGGAGCTAATTGAAAGAATAGAATGAACAAATCACTCACGAAATGTCCACCGCAGTTGAATCTTCTCCCTAAATGAACACATTTTTTTCTTCTTCCTAAGAAACAACCCCCTTAAATAACGAGACCACAAAACTTGTCTAATGTGTCGCGAGTGATAGCGAATGTCCGTTTCATAGCCCAGCTATTAAACCATAAAGAAATTTTTCCAATTAAATACTTGGGACACAAAATAGGGACATTGGATCTCTTGCGACGGAATTTTTCCTAAATACTAAGAGGAGAATAAATGAGTGACACCAAAGTATTTTTTTAACTACAAGCCGTAATAGGTTAAAAACACTAATTACTAAATACTGTCTTAAAGAAGGGTGGAAAAAAATAATTGTGAGCTTAAGTTTTATACCACCAATTGGGACAAAAGAGACAAATAAAATATAGAAGAAGGGAAACCACTGGAGTAAAAAAAAAGTAGAAAAATAAAAAAATCCTTTTATAAGCACAAAAACGAAGAAAAGACCTAAGAGTTAGATTCTTCTTTAAGATCACAACTCACAAGTCTTTTAATTGGCTGTGTATACCGAAGGGATTGGGAAGCTGTTCTCTGTTAATTGTCCAAACTCTAATTGGAGGGGAAATTCAAGCAGTGGATTTACTGAGAGAGCACAGAAGTTGGACCCTACCGCCCCCCCTTCACCGCCAAATATCCTTGTCCTTATATAGACTTACAGTCCCGCGCTCTCGTCTATTTAATTGTTGGGTCATAATTCTGGGGGGGGGGGGG
>CABEEJ010000003.1:332744-342921 GCA_901482245.1 Timema douglasi | reverse complement strand
AAAAAAAAAAAAATCCACACATGACCAAACATGGAATGAGGAGGTAAAACAAAATATGAGTATAAGCGCGCAAATAACGGAATTGGAAGTAACATGACATGACATGAAACTGCATGACATTACATGACATCACATTACATAGAGGGTTGGATGAGAGGGGTAGCGGGGTGTACCCCTGTGCTCCAATCTGGCGCACGTTGAGAGAGCCTTGCTCACTGCATGTTACCGACATGGAAAACTGGATGGTCCTACGGTAGTTTTATGTTCTTGTTTTACTCTTTATGTGCGTGTCTGTGTGTATGTGTCAAACTCGCATGGGAAATAGGAGGGGAGGTTGATGGCTAATTAAAGAGGATAGGGGTGGGAGTTAACGCTATTTTGAAATCGTGAGGCGAGTAAAATGAAAAACTTAGAAATATCCCTAGTTTCGCAAATTATCCATTTTGTCTACGTTTGATATGAAATGAATTCGTCTTGGAACATGCATCGGTGGGCATGCGGACTAAATGTTAGGTTTTTATAGTTTGGATTGCTAGCAACAGGGAGATCAGGGGTTTGAATCTCGACCGAGTGTTGCAAAACTATGATTTTTCTTAATAATTTACCACTCGATCTCTTCACACAAATATGGACACAATTCTTCTACACTATACCCTCCTCATCTATACCCCATTAAAATACAGCTCACGGCTGACTTCTGACAATCAATATTTAGGTATACACCTAAATTTTGACCGTCAGGAGTGACAACTGCTAAACACATGTTTTTGCAGATCATATGGTTCGGCGTAGGGATACATGATTTGGTCTGATAACTTTTCAAAGCTTTTATCTGTCAGCTGTGAGCTGTCAGTCAGCACCAAAGAAGCCGTGGGGCTGCTGTAGTTAAATGGAAATAGCACGTGTATTAAAATGTAATGAAAAATTAAATTAAAAATACTCAGGTTAAATGGCTATCCAAAGATGAATAAACTAGAGTGATGAACTTTTTCAAACGCTTATTTTATTTTAAATAGTCCATGGATATCTATCTTATTTTTAATGTTACAATAATTTCACTATAGCTAATTACAAACACCGTTACACCCCTTTAAGGTGTGGTAGGGCTTATTAATGGAAAGTAGCCGCCATACTATCTGAGGCACATGACAGTACAATGTAATAAGGAACTTGTTCTAATTTAAAAGGGCCAAGTAATTTACAATAAAATAAACACATTTATTTGCATTGCTTTTTTAAAATGAGGAAAATATGCTTAAGATATTCTAGCATTTGAAATCAAGTTTATTTAATCAATAATTTACAATTCAAAAATTAAATATTATAAAACTTACTCAAAAATGAAATTGACAAAATGTATGTGGAATAACAAAATACAACATACTAGAATAACATATTAAAATAAGTACTCTCGTGTAAAATACAACACCATCTTAAAAATAAGCAGAATATGTTTTATATACGTACTAAAAAAAATCAAATTGCTAAATGGGGTGAGAAGTAGTTTAGTTTTGTACACACCCACCTATCTTACAGGCTAGCTCCATTGGGGGTTGAAGGGGGTGCATTCCTCCCATTTCTCCCCTCGCTTGAAAGGCTATAAGATGAGGGCTCTAGCGTAGTTTAAACTACTGTTCATCCCTTTCAACTCCCTCCCTTCCCTCCAAACACTTCTTCTAGTATCCGCCCCTTTTCCAAGATACATCGCCCGTGCACCATATTGACAGGTACCCTGCATTACAATCTCTTGAAGCTACAGAATATAGGAATACCCAGATTTATCTTTATGGGCTACTACCTCCGCCCATAAAGACCAATCAAGTCGTAATTCTCTACGCTTTAATCAATTCCATGTCTCGATGTAAAAAAAAAAACCATCTCGGCTCTACAATATATTCTTTAATACAACTTACAAATTCCCGCATCGTTTCTTTCTTTCTTTTTTTATATGGTTCGTCGCTTCCTTTTTCACTCAACTCGTAATATCTAATACAGGATGTTTCGCAATAATTGTAACTTGGTGGATGAAATATTAGATGAACACACGCCTATAAGCCTTTATTCAGATCACATATTTACACTCACACACTACTTTCTGCCTTAGTGGTCACATGACCTAAACAAGGCGTATACCAAACTGTGGTTAGCGTAGCGCAACATCCGTTGTATTAATCGGAACATATTTGTTGGTGAGAGTTAGGTTCGGTTAAACGAATATCATATTGTCACTTCAATCGGCTTGATTCTAAATCATGAAATGTTTGGGTAGAAAACAATGTAAATTTGGGATCCAAGCTTACATGCACCTCACCATATATGTGATCAAACAATCAAGTATAACAACATGCTTTAAAAAATGCTATATTTTGAAAATATGAATGTGTTGTGAATTATATAATAACTACTTAAGGTTGGCTATGATGTATACATTTTATACTATGTCTATGGTGTAGACTAGGCTGCCTTATATCTTACTAATATTATAAATGCGAAAGTTTGTGTGTTTGGATGTTTGTTACTCAATCACGCCAAAACTGCTCAACAGATTCGAATGAAACTTTGTACGTTGGTGGAGTATGTCCTGGAATAACATATAGAACTATTCCCAACCTTTGATTTTAAATAATAATAAATATATGATTATAATGTGATTGAAATGATGTTATTTAAGAATTTCTGATTTAATATTTTGTAATTACAGTAAATAGTAATTAGTGTGACGTAGTTTCATACTAATAAATAATAAATATGATGTGATTTTAGCTATGTAGTTCGAAAAAAATATTACTTCATTTATTTATTTATTTTACTAATTATGAAGGTAGAATTTTAAAATAATTCATAACTTAAATAATATATATTTCTTTTATTACGAAATATTTAAAAGTGAAAATTAAAATATGGCAAAATTATTTACAGCTACAACTGAGAAAAACGCATAGATATTTGAAAAAAATAAAGTTTGATTTATGACCAAAACAGTTTAGTTAAAAATTAAAAGATGTTATCAATTATAGCGGGCGAAGCCGCGATGGGTAAGAGCTAGTTGATAAATATGTCAAAACATTGCAATTTTGAACTCGTTCCTGGAGAAAAATATTTTACACAACTTTCTAGTGATCTGTTAATAAATGTACAGAGTAAAATTAAGTTGATCCAAACTACATCTCAAATTTTATTTATATATAATTAAAGAAAAGTTATTAATCCGTATAGTTGCGTTGAATCTCACTCATTTTCTAAAACGTCATTGTAATAACCGTGAAAAACTTTATTCGAAGACACGGTAATTTACAATGATATTTAATAAAATAAGCCATAATCAAAATATATTTTTTAAAAACACACTTTACTTTTAATAACCCGTAAAATAAGGATGCTATAACTAATTCAGTAGCTAAACCTTTGGTTAAGTTTACCATAGATATGATGATCGGATTGCCAAACAGTTGTTGAGAAAGAAATGGCAGGTTAGCTCGACCAAAGATTTGAGCGACAATCACGTCCTAACTGTTATTGGTGCGACTGAAAACAATTTTAGAAATACTGATTCAAGATCAACTTACATAAGTTTTAACAATTTAATTGGTTTTAGAATCCCTTTATAAGGATAAGTATAGTGTATGTTACACATATTTATTTTAAGTGTGGCTTATTTTTAAGGATAATAATGTCAATTATGATGTCTTCAGATGTCATGTTTGAACTATACAATGAAGTCATAGAGAATGGCTGAGATCCAAGGCAGCTACAAGAAATAAATTAGCTTTTTCTTTAATAATAGAGAAATAAAATTTGAGATGAGGTTTAGACTGATTACAGTATTTTGATTGTGTATAGGCCTACTTATTTTTTATTGTCACTACAAAATTGTTTAGAAAATTTTTCTTAAGGAACGTGCCCGAATTTTCATTTTATTGAAATGAATATATAAATATCAAGCAGCTTAAGCTACCCGAAACATAAAGTTATGAAGCATCATATCCTACCTTATTAATAAATTTAAGTCATTTCACGATCATAATTTCAAAATAGGGTACTTTTTACAGTGCTGCCATGCTTGTTTTCATTGATTGTTTGATCAAACCAATGGGCAGGTTATCGGAGATTTTTTTTATCCCTAATTAACTTTGTTACAGACCAAATTTTTCTTGGTCTAGAATAAAGCTGATTGGCAATCCAGTGATTAAAATATCAATATCATATTTGTGAAACAGTCTTTTAGCGTCGGTTGCAAAAACATCATTTTGATTCTTCAATCACCGGATTTCTAATCAATCTTATCCTTGATCAAGAAAAATTTGGGCTGCAACAAAGTTAAATAGGGATCAAAATCTTCTATCAACTGACGACAGATATGCATAAATAATAAAGAAAAACAAACATGGCAACACTGTAAAAATACTGTATTTGGAACATATGATTGTAAAATGACTTAAATTTACTATTAATGTTGGCTAAGATGAAAACTTTATGTCTCTGATAGCTTAGGTTGGTTGATATTTATATATTCATTTCAATAAATTGCAATTATGGCACCTCCCTTAAAAACAGATTTGAAGTGATATTAATAAAATATAGAAATAAAATGTAATCAATATAAGACCCATCTCAAATTTTATTTCTCTATGATTAAATATAAGCTCATTTCTTTCCTACAGCTGTTTTGAATCTCAACCAATTTTCTTTAACTTTATTCTATAGTTAAAAAACTTCATCTGAAGACGCCATAATTGAGAAAACTATTCTTAAAAATAAGTCATACTCAAAATAAATATGAACAACACATACTTTAATTTTATTAGTCACTTAAATAAGGACGCAAAAATTAATTCAATTACTAAAACTTGTACATTATATATTCCATCAACAAAATGATGCGAGAAACAACAGTTGATAGGAGAGAATTGGCGAGTTAGCTTTAACAGAGACTTGATCCTAATTGTTATTGGTGCAACTGAAAATGAGGTTTGAGACACTGATTCGATCTTTGATCAAGCAACTAATTGTTGTTTGTGCAACTGGCCTTTAGTCTCATAGCTTCATAAATTTGTTTAAAATTAGATATCACATTTTCACACATTAATTTCTATTATAATAAAACTCAAACTATAAAGTTGTTAAGGAAAAACAGCCCTGTTAGAATATTATGACTTTAATTTGGCGCTAACCATATTTTGAAATAACGAATTGTAGAATTAAATATTGCTTTAGGGTTTAACGTTTCGCGACGATTTCTCACTTACCTAGGCGGCCCCCTTATGTTATGGTGACTTGCGAAAGTTAGGAAAATACGAGTCCAAGGCATCCTGATCGCCATAGACTTGATTTTCATCGAGTATCGAATATCGTCCAGAGCACGTCTACCTAGAATTACCCTTATCATCCCTACTCCTTTAATCCGTTCGTTGATATTTCATACTAAACAAACTATCACCAATAATAACACTAGCCTTTCTTTGATCAGTGAAAATCATAATCGGCACCACCTGTAATCGAACACGTGTTCTCTAGAGTTGTAATAGTCCACCACTTCAACACTTTGGTTAAGGTGAATGGTTAGAATAAAATAGAAAAATTGAAGTCTACTCCTTCTTTTAACTGTTATTACATTACTGCATAAAGCCCCCCTCCCCCCCCCCCTTCTATCTCTATATTCGCCCTGATTTCCCTACAAACCCGGTGTAAAGTAGCTCTGTATAATTCCTCCAAGTGTCTCTCCCAGAGAGAATGGAAGGCCCAAACGTACAAAACTAAACCCGCTAAAACATTTTGATGAGCTTGTGTATCTTTGCGTTTCCCTAACTCCATCAGTCCCAACGACTTCCTTGTTCCAACGAGAGACGCTGTTACATTATTATTACCTTTTGCTAGGCGTACAGCGCCGTATACCGCGGGCGCTTTCTAACATCTTCATCAAACATAGATAAAAAAAAAACTTATCCGAGCTATTTTCACTAAGCAAACATGAACTACGTAATAAATCTACTTTATTTTTATAATAGTATCTGTGTAAGATTATATAAAAATCTAATTTCTAAAATTATAACATCATATTTTGCGATTAACAAGAAAAACAAAAAAAGGACCACCGCAAAAAATCATGACACTCCCATAAGAATTATCGTAGAATGAAGAATCCTATAAAGAAGGCCGAACTCTTAACGCATTCATTCACCTCTTTATTTTTTAGAGCAATGCTTTTGAGAAACGTGTTTAAAATAACAGTGGTGCATGGATGTGAGACGGGAATATCCCCCTTAAGATCCTTCAAGCTGAATCCTCTTCGAGCCTTGCTACCTTGGCAGCTTCGTTTAGCCTTTCTGAGCGGAGGGGGGAAAGGCCGGAGAAGTTAATCCTCGGGAAATCGATCAAAGCGTTGACACGAAGTGATGGGTGATCTCGGGTAGGGCTGACAGCTGGCGTCTACCTCATCCCCTCGGACAGTGTCAAACCCACCCTTAGACCCCTCCCCTAACCCCCACACTGCTCCTGCTGATGAACATGTTATCGCTGCACTGATCTGCACATCTTGGCGGAGCAGGGAAGGAGAGATGGAGATGGGTCGATGTTTGCGATGTTTGGTCGCGGCACAGCCATCGTGAGATGTATTTAATTCTCAAACTTTCCATTAACCGTAGCATTGAGCAACACTAAAAAAGATACTAGTTAGGCTTAGGACGGATAGGTCATGACTACAGTTAAATATAGTCTTACAATTATGGTGAGTTGTTTATTAATATTATTAGTATTATTATTAGAATTATCATTATCATTATTATTATTATTACTATTAGGTAGGAGAGAAGAATGTAAAATTCAAATAGTCAAAACAATATAAATTAGATTCCTTATGTTTCAGAATAGCCAACCCTTGACAAACTTCACACAAAGTTTTGACAAATTTTATTTGCCATTTCACAAATAGATTTTATTTTACTTCACTAATAATCAAACTATTAATATAGTGCCTTCGTTATTTTATTTTTAGAATTATATATCGAAATAACTTATTGTATAATTATTCATGTTGGTGATTTGATATATCAGCCATAATATATATATGGCCCACGTGAATCTTAAGTGGTTCCAAAGTTTGTATCTACAACTAAACCTTGAAAGTCCGTGTGATGATGCAGGGCTATCTAGTACTTTAGTCCTAAGAAAACCTTAAAAGACTGTGTAGAAAGTGAGCTCTTTAGTCTTTTGGTTACAGCCAAACCTTGAAAAGCTGTTTGAACTACGAGCTCAACTGTGGTCATAATGTCATCTGAGGAAGGCGTGTTGCTGTATATGTTAGTTTTGTTGACTATAAAGATGATTCGTTGTCTAACTAGTAATAGTAAGTCCGTTGGTATAAACTTGTCGATTAAAGCTTTTTCAAAATGTCGCCAAAAAAATTAAGAATAGAATCTAGTCGAATGGTTTAACACTTTACACTTTTGTATAAATGGTTTTTAAACCGTGAGGCTTTTAATCGCCAACAAGAAAATCTTGAATGCAACACGTTGTGTTTCCGATTTGATAAACATATATTTTAGGTTATTATCAACATGTTGAGAATAAAGGGCTGAAAAATGTATTCAGCCCTAGGAGAAATGACACAAGCAAAATAATTGAAAAAGTTACATAGTGAAAAACTTCATGGATTGTATGCGTCCCCAAACATATTAAGGATAATCAAGGCACGCAATCTGAGATTAGAGTGAACATGTGGCGCTTTTGGGCGATGACAGGTATGCAAACAACTTTTAGTAGGGAAACTCGAAGAAAAAAATATGACACATATCATTATGATAACACAATTATTGTATATGCACTGATTTGCTTTTGAAAGAAAATTCAAATGGCACAATGCGGATAAAGTTTAAATATTGTGATTGGTTTAGACCTTGTCAAGTGACTTCGTTTAGGTTCTGTTCTTTACTTTGGTGAACAGGTGAGTCATCAATTGAGCTTTTACTTTGAGTAAGGTTGAAAAAACTAACTATAAGATATAACATAAGCAATTATCTCCACCCTAATCTTGCATTCATACAACAGGTGCACAGTGACTTTTCGATTACTAGATACATAAATCCTTATTTTAACAGAACTGTGGAGCAGTTAAGAAAACTTTCAAATATCCCATTTTAAAATAGCATACCAGAGATATAAAAGTGAAATAAAAAATAGGAACTACTGTAGAAAGTTTCGAAGTTTGAAACTTGTGGCACTATATGCTCATCAGAGTTCTGTTAAATGTAGGTCTCCCCGGTGCAACCGAAGGTACACAAGCGAGGGAATGGGGAATTACTGTGTTCATGTCTGGGGGCCAGATACGGGAGGGGTCTAGGGGTGGGTAAATGGTGAGAGAGAAGGGGGTGGGAGTGATTCGGGAGAGTTTGCTTGGACCAACAACAGTAGCAAGAGAACTCTCTGGCTGGGAGATCTCCTCAGCCGGCGGTCTGTTGACTCGAAACAAATAGCGCGCGAGCACAGCTCAGGGAATAGAAGAGTGATGAGACGTAACAGTAGGAAGGTTACAAAGCTCTACATTCCGGTCATAGTTAACGTGATGGGACGTAACAGTAGGAAGGTTACAAAGCTCTACATTCCGGTCATAGTTAACGTGATGGGACGTAACAGTAGGATGGTTACAAAGCTCTACATTCCGGTCATAGTTAACGTGATGGGACGTAACAGTAGGATGGTTACAAAGCTCTACATTCCGGTCATAGTTAACGTGATGGGACGTAACAGTAGGAAGGTTACAAAGCTCTACATTCCAGTCATAGTTAACGTGATGGGACGTAACAGTAGGAAGGTTACAAAGCTCTACACTCCAGTCATAGTTAACATGATGAGACGGAACAGTAGGAAGGTTACAAAGCTCTACACTACGGTCATAGTTAACATGATGAGACGGAACAATAGGAAGGTTACAAAGCTCTACACTACGGTCATAGTTAACATGATGAGACGGAACAGTAGGAAGGTTACAAAGCTCTACACTACGGTCATAGTTAACGTGATGGGACGTAACAGTAGGAAGGTTACAAAGCTCTACATTCCGGTCATAGTTAACGTGATGGGACGGAACAGTAGGAAGGTTACAAAGCTCTACACTACGGTCATAGTTAACATGATGAGACGGAACAGTAGGAAGGTTACAAAGCTCTACCTTCCAGTAATGGTTAACATGATGGGACGTAACAGTAGGAAGGTTATAAAGCTCTACACTCCAGTCATAGTTAACATGATAGGACGTAACAGTAGGAAGGTTACAAAGTTCTACACTCCGATCATAGTTAACATGATGAGACGGAACAGTAGGAAGGTTACAAAGCTCTACACTCCGGTCATAGTTAACATGATGAGACGGAACAGTAGGAAGGTTACAAAGCTCTACACTCCGGTCATAGTTAACATAATGAGACAGCACCGCAGGAAGGTTACAAAGCTCTACATTCCGGTCATAGTTAGCTTGATGAGACGGAATGATAGGAAGATTAGATTATAAAGCTCTACCTTCCAGTAATAGTTAACGTGATGATGCGGAACCATAGGAAGGTTATAAAGCTCTACACTCCGGTCATAGTTAACATGGTGAGATAGAACCTCAGAAAGATTACAAAGCTCTATACTCCTGTCATAGCTAACTTGATGAGACAGAACCGCAGGAAGGTTACAAAGCTTTAACTTCCAGTAATAGTTAACGTAATAAGAAGCAACGAGAGGAAGTATATAAAGCTCTAATATCAGATCATGGTAGCATGTTAAGACGGAACTGTAAGAAGGTTACAAAGCTCTACGTTCCGGTCATAGTTAATGGGCTTAGAGTCTAGTGTTTCAACCCGTTAGTTCGGGCGAAACGTCACGATGAAAATGTCACGAATATGTGCTCTCGGGTTATTTGCCACTTTTACGGTTTTACCTATCCCCCCCTGGTAAGCAAAGTAAAAATCCGGTGAATGAATAGTTATTTGCTAGTAAACATTGAAAGCCAAATATAATACTTTTAGCAAGAAACAAACCTACGAATACTCTATTCTCTCATTTTAGAGGAATAGTGTTTCTTAACTTTATTTAACAAATATACATATTATTTTATTGTATTTAAATGAAGACAAATAAAACTAAATGAAGGATATATATATATATATATATATATATATATATATATATATAATATTTA
>CABEEJ010000003.1:304103-327657 GCA_901482245.1 Timema douglasi | reverse complement strand
ATATATATATATATGAAGCATTGCGTTAAAACGTAGTGGGATGAATTGTGTATATTATTTATCTATATAAGTACAAATCCGGGAAAACTAATGTTAAATACAATACAAGTTTTCTATCCTTAACAGGGACATCAACTTATCTAACGTTTCTAGCTTTATATTTATATCGAATTGGTCTTGAAAATAATCGTTTCAACAATATTATAATCTTATGCAAGCGCCGTATCTGTCTGAATATACAAACTATCCACAGATTTTTAGTGGTATAGGGATTATTAAGTTGAAGTTTTTTTGGAGAATTGTATCCACATTTGAGGGAAGGGAGAGTAAGTAAGCCATTTAGAAGAAAAAAATCCTATTATAACCAGCGGGGACCTGTCACTGGCAAAACTCGATGAAATGAGCCTGAAGCCCATTGTATGAGAGCCCAACCGGTGTGGGTATTATAAATGGCAGCTAACTATAAGGTCAAGAGATCACACACAATCTTTGTCACTGCTGGACGCCACCGAGATAGCCAACTAGTTGTTTTTTTACGAATCAGAGAATACTGGAGAGGGGTTGGCCCCAGATGGTGAATGGACAGAGTATCGCCTCCAGACAAACTCCCGAGGGAAGAATATCCTAACAACCCTCTTCTCCTTCTCGAACTTTGACCAAACAGCGGCCATCATGAATCACCCACAAGCCCCCATTATACCTCAAACTCCCTACCTGCCAAAAATCCTAAGAAAAAAAATCCTCAACCTACACAACTAAAGTGACACTAACAATAAATAAAATGTATTTTTCACATCATTATTTCAACGGCATCACTTCATTCCCTATCCCCTTCATTCCACGGGGATAAGGGTCCATGCAACTGCAGCCTGTAGCCCAAAAAATCAAAATCAGCCTAATACTCCCAGTTGGCAAGACGCTTCTGTCTTGCACGTTCGGAATGGGGCAACAGCCGAAAGGCGAAAGTCAAGAGATATTCCTACAATTTAATTGATAAAGACGAGAATATGATATTTGTGTACTTTTAAAGCGCTATAGTAATAAGTGGAGCAGAAATTCATAAACGCCAAAAAACCACGTGGGTGAATAACTTTCCTTTCGAATTAGCGTGCTATGCAAAAGCATACAAAGCTTGCAGTTTAATATCCCAAATTCACAAATATTCCAGATTTCTTCTTTTGTCTATTGTGAAATTCCCTGTGTTTTTACATTAAAAAAATTCCCTGTGTTTTCCTGGTTTTTCAGGTGTGGGTCAAACCTGATTTAACATTGATATATCAGCAATGCCTTTCACTTTTGTTTGACAAGATTAGATTTACCACTACTAACGCTGTATGTAACAACTCACAGTGCCTATATCCGAACAAGATCTACAAACTGGCTTAGAATAGCAAAGTTCAATCAATAAACCTAGTTCGTAGATGCTTATTAATAGGCTATGGACAGTAGGACGAACCAGTGTACAGTTATTAATTTATTCCCTAATTCCTCAGTACCACCGAGAGTGGAACCAGGGTCCTCTTGATTTGTGATTCAACAACTATAATTACTGAGCCATAGGTAAGAGTTCGAGGGTATTAATAAAAAAAAGAAATAGTTTGGTTCCCCGCCCCAAGGGGCCCAAAACGAACTCGTCCACCAACACACTGTGTGCTCGTGTGCGGCGGGGGAAGGGATATAACTAATGAACGAGGGCGGTGGCCGTTATTTGTTTGTGTCGCTACTAACATGTGCTACAGGTACACGCTTCCTTGGTCACTTGTCCGCCCCGTCCGTCCCGTCCGTCCGTCCAAATGTCTGTACGTGTTGGGTTCGCGGGCGAGTGGACAAGTGTAACAGCAGCACTTGTCATATCCGGGGCTTTGGAGCAAAACACGGCTATGTCAGACATTTCAATATTGAAGGTAAAACAAGTTGGTTTTTTTACTATTTTGATTTTACTAATAAAGCTGCAATCTGAATAAATGTCAACAACTATCGTAAATGCTGATTGATAAGCATAACATTCTGACCCTCGGGCTTTACTTTCCAACCGTTCCACCAAGTGAGATACTCAACCTACCAAGATTGGAACACTAAATAAGACCATAATCTGGATAGTTCAAATTGTAGAGTGGTTGACGCAGACAGTTTGGAGAGCAAGGATCATATCTCTTCAAGGGTGTCCTTTTCTTAACACAAACCCTCCGTATAGATGTTTCGTTAAAGCTTTGACAAATGATGCCATAGCGAGGTTAATTTATCCCTAACACTATGTCTTTTCTTAATGGATGGCGTGTCAGCACAAAGGTCTAAGGGTTCTAAGTTTGATTTCCGTTTGCCAATATATGTACAAACAGCAAGATACATTGATAAATGTAAATTGTTGCTTCTCAAATATCATTTTTTTAAGTTAATGATTTAATTAAAACAAAGCCACTGTCCCAAAATGTTATGAAAGGATATCTTACAATACATCTTAAAATAGATTATTTTGACTTTGATAAAAAAATTACTGTGTTTGAAAAGGATGCAACTAAGAGATTTATCTACTCTAAAAGTAAGAGTTCTCTTACAGTATCCCCCCCCCTCGCCCATTCAGTGACAAAAGCACACCAATATTCAAACGGCAACACTTAACAAAAGGTGTAAGTCGGGTAGAAGTTATCACCATCCTGGATGATTATATAGAAGAGCGTTAAAAATAAATCACAGCTATATGACGTAACGCATTTGCATTTGAAAAAAAAAGCCCTTTTGTCTCGTCGAATCTCTAAGTTTCTCACGGCAGGTTTATCACCGTCACGAATTGTCATCACGTGTCAACTTATCAACAGTTCTAATAGTCAGTCACATATTCCCTTTTCATGGACGCAAGCTAGAGGGGACACACACACGCAATATCTAGTATACGGCTGAACACTCGCACCCCCACTATCCCTAACTTCAGTATATGCAAATAATGTACCACCACCCCCCTCCCCCACTCCTTCAACCAACCTCTTGACTCCCTTCCTCAGACTGGGGGGTTGGGGTGTCACTCGGAGCTCGTAAATTACGAGGAGACAGTATTTATTGTTTCAAGTGATTACACCGCACCCCTCATACCTGCTTCTTTCCAAGTTATGACTCATCGAGATGCTAACACTATTATTTTTTATATGTAGGGACGCCTTACAACTACACTACTCATACCTGTGGTACCGTGGTCTAAGGCGTCAGGATCGCAATAGACTGGATTGACGTTGACGCATATGAGGTCAAAGTTCGAATCTCGTCCATATGAACCAAACCAGCTTTACTATGTTATATTTATCACTATGATTTTTACTTCCCATGTTAATGAGGACGGGTACACTCCCTATAAACTACCTCTTTCTCATGTGTAGGCTACCCCATAAATTAAGGCACTAACACGCTACCTTTAAGCACCCGGACAATAGAAACAATCACGCCTGATTGAGTTTACCAATGACGGATAGGTCAGGTTCGAATCTAGGACGGTTGTAACGAAGTGAATTTTTTACTAAATCATTTTCCCACCACCCTCCACGCAAATTCGGGCATACTTTTTCCAAATTCAAGCTTACTCATTCATACCTTATTAGTGTAAATAAACGGACCACCCGGACGGGTAATAATACTTGTATCACCCCGAAAAAAGTCGTTAAATAACCAATTTATACAAAATAAGTATTAGAGAAACAAACCAACACTAAAGCTATGTTCATAACAAGTGTGTAGCGTCGACATTGCCGTTGTGCTACTCAAACGTGTTGGTAGTAAGAAACCTTTGTAAAATACAAACACATTTTTGTGTGGTCAACATTGATAACATTTTACTATATTATTAGCAACTGTAATAAGTATTGAGCGACAGCTGCAGATAACATAACATGACTTGACGTATAAATATATTAAGACTGTTTTAGTTAATTTTAACTGTTATAAAAGTGTATTCATATCTGGAGTGGACTGTAGTTGTGAGTCGTAAATAATATACGAACATAGAATAGATGATAATAATAATAGGTCTAATATTTAGCACCGCGTCTTACTACCCGTTCGGGTTATACGCTTTAAGTATTAATTACGCTAATGGATTAGGAATTGGGAAGGTTGAATTGGAGGAAATGAACCCGCATTTGCGTGGAGGGAGAGTGGAAAACCATTTAGGAAAAACCGTCCCCAGTTCACCCGACCGAGATTCGAACCTCGATCTCCCCGTCCTCAGCAGTCGCGCTCAACACGACAAGCGCGTTAGGCAACTACGAACATAGAATAGAGCTTGTGGTCATAACTAGAAACTATAGTAACATTGCCTTGCATTGGAGTGTACAACACTACATTATTGGCATGCCTCCCTTACCGTCCCTCCTACAACCACTCACCAGTGTAGTAAGAACTGAGAAATATTTTGGAGTAGTCAATGTGATTTAGCAGTTTGTTTACAGTAAAAAAAACACGACGCATTGGCCTCATCCATGTCCTGAAAATAAAACGATCCTACAAGGAAAAAGTTCTCTTAATTAGGTAAAATTAAGAACATGCTTAGAAACAGTGTTAAAGATTCTTGTGAGATTTATGATGAAACATAAATCATAGGAATCCAAACGAAGTTCACCGACAACCCTAACCTGATCTCACTGGACTAAGGGTTACAGTAAGGGTTGTTATCCCCTATCCTTTTACCTCTCACGACATGTAAATCACACCCCCACCTTTCCCCTCCTCTTCCCCCACGCCATCCCTCGCTGAACTATGATGGAACACCAGAGCATTTATTCCGCGATTTGTCGCGCACTGAAAACCAAAGGGGCAAGTCACCCCCCATTACTAGGGTAAAATTCGTATATGTCACAAATTGGAAACTTGATAAGTACAACAAAGGCCTACATACAGTCAGTTTAAATTTATTTTATAAATTAAACATAATTTTAAATTAAAGTTACGTGAAGCTTTTAGATATACTCAGATTTAGCCTGCCCTTTATAAACACACATATCAGCACAAGATTTACATGTTAACTCAACCTAGGATGGTGGGCTTACTACACTAGTTTGACATTAATAAGTCTTGTCCTGAAATAATGTATGTGCATTTCTAATTTCAAACCGAATGTGTATACACAAAGTAAAATGGATAGTTTTTTTTTCATTAATCGTCACGCATTTCAATATCAAAATAGCACTTGTTTATTTTAAAGTAGTTGGAGGTCAATGGTTATTTGCACAGTACATTATGAAGAATATTGTTAAATAATTAAATACACAACAAATTTCAACACACTAATTTCCCCCGATTTAATTTGTTTTATAAAAAAAACATGAATTTTATTAAAGAGCACTAAAAATGAGATATCGACAAACGTTTTATCAAATTATTATCAATTTATAATTAAAAGTTCATGATAGGAGAGAAGAGAAAAACTCAAAAACAACTAAAGTATCGTTTCAAGTTTTTATTCATGAACGTGGATATACTTTGTTGTAATTTTAAGATAAGCAAATAAGGAGAATTAAAGGGTGTTGAAAGTGGCTTTTAACCTCGATTTAATCTTCAGCTCATAGTGAAATTACTCCACAAATTACAAAGATCTAAGTCGATATGACTAATTAAAATACATTTCTACGTAACAGTTTAACGTACTCTTCGTATAACCTCTAAGGTGGCAAGCTTACCCTGCATTATTCCAAAATGGTATAGCTTATAAGATAGGTTCATAGAGTAAGTAGTCCGTACCTTATTAAATGGACGGAGTGTCCCTTAGAGTAACTATTCGATTTGAGAATTTAAAGCGGAATCTTAAAATAACACATTAAAAACTCAATATCAAACCTTCCTGTACGTGTTCAAAAAGAGTTTACTGTGGTAATATAATAAGCTCTAAGCAAATACTAAGTTATACTCAGTACAGATCAACCCAGGATCGAATCAAGGTCCCTTAATAGAACTTTCAATAACCATCTCAACAAAAGATTACAGAGAAGTGATTCCCAGCGACTAAGATTAACAAAATGTCTACTGGTAATCCACACCTATTCAGGTCCATCCAAAGATAGCCCTTTTCTCTAATCAAATATATCTTGAAAAATATCATATAGAGGTGAGTATTGACCCTATTTATATATATTGTGCATGAAATTAGCCCGGTTTATTAGTTAAGAACCGGCACATCCACTTTGGTGGCCGCATGCTTAAAGCACTACTCTCGCATTAAACTAAGACTGCTGATGACGGAGAGATCGTAGTTTGATACCAGTCAGGTGTACTGAGTGTTTTTAACAAAATATTTCCCCCCACTCTCTCAATGCAAGTGCGGGTGCACTTTATTTAAATTCAACCTTAATAATCCCTATCCCACCAGTACATAAGCGTATAATTCGAATGGGTAGTAAGAGGTGGTGTAAAAAAAAAAGAACCAGGACTCTAAGCAAAAACTCACAAGTGCAATTTTTCCTAAATATGTTTGAACCATATTTGTGTGCGGCACACAGTTCCATCCAAACCTTAATCCCAATGTACTGTCCTTTTTCTCTGTGTTAGACGTTAGGCTGCGCTTGCACCGAAGGCGTCACGACGCCGGTCGGTTCCACACCGGTGAGTCTCACAGAATGGGGAGAGGGGAACTACGTCGTGAAATGACTCACCCGTTCCATTCTCCCTCACCCCCAAGTCACGTGGCTAACAATTAAACGTCAACGGCCATCTTTGGGTCGCGTGGCTTTAGGTAAAACCCGATTATCACAGCAGTCTCCACGATTCAGGAGCGCACAGTGCCAGCAGGGATTGTAAGGGAAGAAGTGGGGGGAGGGGTCTTCAATACAAATCATATTATGACCTCGATCTCCCCCCCACGCTATGAAAACTCAGCGGAAAGGTTGGGCGGGGGAGGGGGAATGGGGTAAAGGAGAGTTAACTCGTCACACGCGCTCCAAGGAAATCACACATCACCGCCTCTTAAAAGAAGAGAAGCGCCGTGCAATAATGGTGCGTGAAAGCATAGGTGGATTACAATTTAAAAAGGTACCTTTTAGTCGACATGGATCTATTGTGAATCAGATACGCTAATCAAAGCAAAGACGAGAGAGAGACAAAAATGGTTAATGGTTTTGGGAAATTTTCACGACTGCACGAGTTGCTTATTCATCAAATGTCGCTTTTGCTGAGATACAAAAGAGGGTTGTCGACAAGTCGAATCGATTTCTCGTTAAACGTGCTGTTATAAAAAAAACTCCGGATGGTTAATTTTCTATTTGAGAAAATATCCATCGCTTTGCTCGACATCCTTGCACTTAGGTTATATTTGATAATATTTTTACACAAGAAATGATTGTATATATATGAAATAGCTTAATAATTTATTTATTAAGATAGATGGGCCCACAGAATAACTATCAGGCCCATTTGGTCTGGCTTTCCAATAAAGGGGAGATTGAGGTTCGATTCTAGGCTGACCTTATTGAGAATATTTATTTTTTCTAAGTGGTTTTACAGATTTCCTCTACGAAAATTCCTCTAAATTCTACCTTCCTCAGCCCTACCATATTAGCACGATAATTATAGATTGGACGTCTGATGAGACCCAGTTGAAAAATTAAACTTTTATCCACTTAAAATTGTATTTAAAATTTATATTTTTAAAATTGGAGTATGATGGAATATTGTCTCCATGCTTGAGTGATTAGTGTGGTTGTTGGTTGAACTGAATGATCATAGATCAAACTTCAATTGCGCCTGATTATAATTTATTTAAATGTCACTATTTGTGTATAAGTTTTCTCGTTGCACTGGTTGTGAGTTCAAAAAGTTTACATTTCGAGTCAAGTGTTTAAATATGTTCGTAGATTAATATTATTTTTAAAAAAACCTTTAAAATTTAACGATTAACTAAACTTTAACCAAGCACAACATATTTTTCTAGACGTGTGTCCTAAATAGAAAATTTATGTTACCCAGCACACAAAAGTTAAACAAATCAACCAAATAATACAATAATTTTTCATTGGTACACAACTCTGGAGTCGTCACCGTAGTCGAATGGATAAGAGGGCCGACTATGACTCCAGGGAAAGCTGGTTTGATATCATGTAGAGCCTACATTAGATTGGGAATTTGTACATAATTGAAAATAGTGCTCTACTGCTTGAACCACGTTGGGCAAATAGATTGTTACGCTCCGACCGTTGTTTCAACAGCACTTATCAATTCTTTGAATGATTGATTGATGCACCAAGAGAATAAAATGCCACTAGCTGCCTTCGAATTTTGAGTGGTACGTGGTTTTTGAGCAAAAAAAAAAGTCTAAGCTTCTGAATTTAATTTAAAAACTCTAGTAACATTTGAGAAAAAAGTATCGAATTTAGTTTGGATGTATTCAGTTTAGATCAAAAAGTTAACTTTTACTATGACTCACAGAAAACCGCGAGATAAATTTATTTAATATAAAGCCTGCTCTGAAAATGTTAAAATCGCCAAAACGACCGTGCTCTTACTATTTAACCCTTTCTAATCCAAACTAACTATGGTAGGGCCTATATTCTAAAAAAATATTTTTGGAAATTGATTTTAAATTTGTGTAGGAACTTAGGCCTTTACATTTTTTTGTCAATATAATTTTAAAATGATTTTTAATATGCATCAATTTAGTCATCGGGCATATGTGTTGTTTGGAGATTAAAAAATAAGATAAAAATCAAAGTAGCCGTTATGTTTACACTGGGCTGGCAATCGCCTATGTAATGTCCGAAAATGCGGCTGTCATGTGACCATTCTGTTTCATTCCATCCCTCTCTAAAAATATTTTTCATACTCACACTCCTGGCACTGCACAAATAGAGACAAGACGACAACTAAGATAAACCAGAAATGTCATTAAAATTTAGTTTTAATTTATTCTAAATTTAGAGAAAGGGCGCTTAAATCCCTCAAATCATATGGTAGGCCCTATTCAAGAGATTAGATATTCGTAAAGAATTTCAAAAATGTATATGGACATACCGAGTAATCTTTTTAAATTTAAATAACAATTTTTAATGATTAATAAAAGGAATTAGACTTATATGGAAGTGTAGTTGTTAAAATATCAAAATCATCAAAACGTACAAAATCATATTAATTTAGATAATTAACTAATTCAAAATGTGTTTCCTTTGTGTTTTTTATGGCGTATTAGACATTACAAACAAAGTAGTATACAGTATGTCACTTTGGTCACTTTTTAAAAAATCAATTTTAAATATTTTAACTTTAACTAAAATTATATAGATTCTAGACCCATCTCTAAAATTATAACAACCAAATTTTTGCTTCCAGCCTTGGCCAATTAATATTGTAATTTGCATTTCTTATTTGCAAACTTTGAAAAGTTAATTTTATTTTACAATCTGTTGTTATTTTTTCTCGTTTAATTCAGATGTTTTCACTTGTTTGTATATTTTTAAAGGTGACCTGGTGGTCTAGGGGTAAGGTGTCAGACTTCTGTGCTGGCGGCCGGGGTTCAATCCTCGGTCCCGGCACAGATTTATCTGATCACCAAACCCTTACTTCACCTCTGACAAGATATCTTGTGAATGTGGGGAATGCCAGGCCTCCACCGTGGTTCGGATTCCACCTTAAACTGTAGGTCCTTCATTTCATCTCACAATCACCCTACCATTACACATTAGCGTAAGTGCGTATAACCCGAACGGGTAGTAAGACGTGGTGGTAATAATAATAATAATAATAATAATATATTTTTAAATCGTTTGTCGGGATGTATATGTAAAATATAAACCGCCCTGGACTGACGTTGATGTCGTGGGAACGTGAATAAGAGCGCCAATCTCGCATTGTCTGTTTTAATGATGAGGATGCCAATACGGGTGTGCTGAAGTGTTTTATCCTAAATGTTTTCCCATTCTCCTTCTACACGATATGAGGGTACAATAATTCACCCTATATTCACCTTTCCTCGACTCCACCACATAAGTGTAAGTGTGCGGATAGCCCGGAGGAGTAGTAAGACTCGGAGCACTGGGTGCTGGCGATGACCGCCACTTCAACTTGATGTTCCCAATAAAGCGCCGTGTGTTAGGTACGCCCTTCTCTCAACGCCAGACGTCGTGTGTACGTATGGAACCCTTCCTACACCCCTCGCCTGGAAGGAACAATGTAGGACCGGAGTCAGCAACCGTAACTACCAGAGGAAGTGCCTCGGAGGGGGACGGGAGAAGACTTTGAAAAGAGCCGGAAAAGAAGCGACGACTGAAAAGGCCCCGGAGTGTATGGTCGAGCTTGCGAGGAAGCGTTTGACAAACGACGGTGATGTAGGCTTTAAAAGGAGATGAGGGGTTCAGGAGAGTAAAGGGAGGGAGGCCTGTGACAAAATCATGTGTAGCAGTCTCGACGAACACATTAAATAACACGATAAGAGGAGAAAAATTGTCTGCTAAACGTTATTAAATGGTTATTCAGCGTTTATTAAAATAATTATAACGTACCCACCTCGGTGAACGAATTGTCTAGGCTGTAAGATGTCACTCTCACAATAAACTGGACCGGTTATGACGTCGAGATTGGGTTTCAAATCCCGTTCGGGTGTACTGAAGGTGTTTTATCCTAGTTGGCTTTTCCCTCACAATTAACTCAAATACGTGTACATTTCCTTTAAATTAAACCTTCCTCATGCCTAACACATTAGCGTAACTAGTTCATCTGCATACAACCCGAGTCCCGAAGAGTTAGTATGATGCGGTGACAACAAAAAATTGTGGATGGTTCAAAGGAACATTATCATTAATTATGATTGTTTTGTTATTTCAACACCCAACCCCTTGTTTTCAAAAACAATAATTAGTCAATTTAAGGCGTACAGCTAACAGAACAAATAAGAAGGGTATATTTTGAAGAACTTCAACATTTACCCCCGCGCTTCGGTGGCCGCATAGTCTAAGACCCTTCTCTTGTAGCAAACTAGACTGCCGATGACGGAGATATTGAGATTCGAATCTTGGTCGGATGTATTGAGGATGATTTTTACAAAATTATGTTCCACACTTCCTCCATACATATGCTAATACACTTAATTTAATAACATATTCTTAATCTATAAAACTATTAGCATAATTAGTAAATAAGCCTATATCCCAAACGGGGGAATGACTGGCATTTACTTAAGTATGACTAAAAAAAGGTATATCGATATTAAAAAATAATTTGAAATAGCTGTTTACAAAATTAAATAAATAGCGTTTGCACCAAATCTACAATAGAGATGTCCTCGGGAAGAAAAATGTTGGGATGAGAGGATGGAAGCAAAGGTTACTTGGTGACTCACCATGGCTTCCATTGTCAAGACCACGTTTGAGGATACAATACAGCTCCTGCATGGTTACCAACATTCCCATCTTCGCCGCTCCCTTTAACAATCCGTAATGGATGAAAAGGTCGGCCAATATCCACCCTCACGTATTGTTTCCTAGATAGCCAAATAGAATACTCATGCAGCAGAACGCAGCTATTGCCGATGTGGTCTCGTCGAACTCAACAAAGATAAACAACCCCTATTTTCCTTGATTCTACCCCTAGATTTCAGAGGGGGTAGGTATTGACTTGTTTGGAGATAAGACACACTCAATTTGAAAGCAATGATACTCTTGGGAAGGCCCTTGATTGGCACCAAACACACACACACACACTACACACACACACACACACACACACTGTAAACACTTTATCTTACCCTACTGTCTGTCACAAATTATATTAAACAGCTTTTTCGTGATTTTTACGTGTTTAATAGCTTCCATTTGTCATCGAATGGCTTTAAGAAATATATTTGTTTTTGCCTTTATATACAAGATTCTTTTAAAAACATTTGAGATTCTGAAATTGATTGATTTTTAATTAATCAACAAAATTTCATGAACTTTCATCTTGTGAATGTGGGGAATGCCAGGCCTCCACCGTGGTTCGGATTCCACGTTAAACTGTAGGTCCTTCATTTCATCTCACAATCACCCTACCATTACACATTAGCGTAAGTGCGTATAACCCGAACGGGTAGTAAGACGCGGTGCTAATAATAATTCATGAACTTTGATTTGTATATTAACTACAAATGGCCAATTTGTATCCTGATGTAGGACATAATACTGTATGTTTGACGTCCTCGATGCTCTTGAACTATCCACAAACAAAGAAGCATGTTGCAGAAATTTAAATAAAGTGTAACGTCAACTATAATTTGATATTTTGAAAAGTTCTTTCAATTAGAAGATTATCCTCTTTAAAGATTGATTAATGGACAGATACACATTCACTATAAAACAATTACAGCCTACACAAACATGCATGCACGCTTGAATCAGAATAAGTTATACTGAGGATGCTTTTGGCCAAATGGTTTCACACCTTCACTTCACGAAAAAAACTCAGGAATTGTTTATGACGTCTTAACCTAAGGGGAATGTATAAGAGTAAATTTAACCACATTTGTGAGCAGAGAGTATCATAAAACCACATGCGAAAAAGCCACATTGCAGGTGATGGGGTTGATGTAGTTTGACGAGGTTCATTTCCATCCTGAAGCACCGACAGTATTTTCTCATTAGGGAATTTTAAATCTATATTTAGGCGAACTACAGCGAGTGTTCTTAAAATTCATCTTCTTTATTCCATATTCTCAGATTAGTGACTGAAAGCAGCTGCTGCTGTATCGATTGGATAGTAAGATGCATTTTATATTTTTTTTAATGGAGAGCCTTAACAAAACATGAGTTTAAATATAAAATTGAACAATCCAAAAAAATAAACTTTGGTGGTTATACTAAAGAAAAAGTTGAATCAATAGTTTTAACAAAAATTAATGACTGAGAAATCTATATAAAGTTATAATTAAGAAAAACAAATTAATGGTGAAATTTAAATGGTTGTCGTCGGGAAAGCACACATTATCAACCTTTGCGTAGCCTTGCCACGACCTCCGACCAAGACGGATATGTCCATATAATGGGTTAACAGCATGCAACGCGAACGTTAAGCGATACCGATTTATTTGTTTTCTCAATTTTTTCTTCTTTTTTTCTACGCATCCCTTTACGTTCAGAAATACAAAGCATGGTGAGTACAGGAGAGGGTAGGCGGGTGTAAGGGAGAGAGGACGAAAAGAGATTCACGGCAGCTTCAGGAAGGAAAGAATTCGTAAGATTGAAGAGTTTTAGCGCGCTGTAGTCATCTTGTTGTATTTTGTTCTCTTCTGAAAACAGACAATTTTCTAGCACATTTGACTTGTCCATCAGACGTGAGCTCAAGTACGCGAATATTCTAAACACTTCCGCGAGAGACGGGCAGCCATAAAGTATAGTCCAGTCCAAAAGAACAAAGACGCATTTGATCAAGAATTAGTCCACGTGCCTTAACATCTATCCGAGCTATAGTTGTCTAATTACACTAGTGAATTAGGGTTTACGGTAGTGTTTAGAGAAAATGTTCTCACATTTGTGTCTGGGAGAGTGAGAAACCATTTAATTTATAAAAAAGAAATCTTTCAGTACATTCGGACGGGTTTTAAATCCTGACCTCCCTGTCACTAGTAAACCAGACTAGATGAGCACTACTTTAGTCCGTGTGCCCACTGGTGCAGGTTTGATCAATAATAGTTTAACATGATTGTGTTTTTATATTTACACTATTGTGATCTATACTTTATAGTGCACATGGCTTGTAAATTATCTTAGAACACAAGTAAATTAAAGTTTATTTTGTTTCACTTTTGTACCCTGTAAAATTCTTTGAGTAAACAAGATATATGAAAAAGTAAAAATATCTTAGGATGACACTTGATTTTCAACAATAAAACAAATCATAATTATTTTTAAAATAGCCGCAGCGCCCACTGCATTATCAAGAATACGATAATCTAACTTTTTTTTACACAAACCCTTATCTCTGATAAGACAATAAAGCAGATAAATTATTTGTTAAAAATAATAAATGTTTTTTATTTTATGTAAAAAATTGACGATATTTTTTTGCCTTACTTAACCATCAACCACAAAAAATCGCTTAAAAAAACCTGACAAATATGAGAGCTTTGCTTACGGAATATATATGTCTTTGACAGTTTTTAAAATCCAAGCCGTTTATTCATAACATCACTTTAATACAGTTATTTTTGAACACAATAGCGCTATCACAAACTTTGATGCTAGTGTTCGCTAGTAATTGCGAACTATTTAAAAACACATCGACTATATCCGAATTAAAATGCCCTGACTAATGGCATGTGACTTGAGCTAGGAACAGAATGAATGTAATTTGGTAGGGCCTGTATTAACTGAGATAAAGGATGAAGTCTAAAAAAACACACCTGAGGGGAAGATTGCAAAACGACAATATAATGACACCCCCTCCAGTGTACTCAGTTGGGATTGAACTCTTGTTACCTATGGTCAAAGTTTGTTACACCCTGCCGGAAACCAACTTTGTAACTTATATTTGGAAAATCAACTATCTGTCAGTTTTACGTGCTTCACTGTAAAAGGGAGAAAGTAATTATAGCCCACACCTAGAGGCATCATAACAATGGCGTCGTGTTTACCAATGATGGGGAAGTCGGGGCTCAAATCCTGACCAGGTGCATCGAATTTTTATTTTTACTAAATAGTTTCCCATTTCTCCCACGCACGCCCGGGTACACCCTCTCTTAAAATCTTGCATCGATGGTAACATGGACTAAGGCGTCAACCTTATCTAATATGGTTTAACAATGATGGAGAGGCAGGAGTTTGAATCTCAGCCGGGCGTACTAAGGGTGGGTTTTTTTCCTAACCTGTTTTCTATTATATTTCTCTCCAAGAAAATGTGGAACATTTGATCTTAATTAAACCTACCTCATCCTTAGAGAATGTGTGTATTATGCTGATAGTCCGAATGGGTAGGGGAGCTCGGATAGGCCCTACTGTTACTAAACTAAAAAGGTAAAATTAAAAGGCGTATTCTATCATCTCGTTCAACGTCAGAACGACCAAAATAAATATAATAATGTTGGATACAACAGTAATTTTATAGGAAAATCGATTTATTTATTTTGTAATATCAAATTCTCAATAAACTGGCTCACATGAAAAGTTATATTAGATAAAATCCTACAGTTACTTTCAATGAAAACAATCTGTTCAACCATGCTATCATTTTATTACAACTTGTCTCAGAAACATTTCATGGCAATATTAAAATGCCCTCGATATAGTTCTCTCTTAATTTTTTTTTTAAATGACAACGCTTTTGGGTCAACCCTTAAGATTTGTGTTACTTCTACGAAACTATGTCATTTCTGAAGAGACTGTGTGTGTGTTTATATATGTAGTAGTTAGCCTGTACTGGTGCCAGCACTCCATGCATAACAATTCATATAGGAGAGTGGCTATTTTCAGCGAGCAGTAACTGTCTACCATCTTGCTTTTTCCTACGACTGGAATGTTGTTATTTCCATGTATATATTTTTGTGGGAAAGAAAAAAAAAAGAACGCAAGAAAAACACGAATAGAGGGCGAGTTAAGGATGTGTGTAGGGTGAAGGGGTGGGGGAATAAGGGGATTGGAGGGGAAGGTAAGGGGGATCTAGAACGAAGAGTGGATGTCCTTTCTTTCGACCGATGCAAGTGGTTGATATGTCCCCCACCCACACAGTAGTATTTCGGAGGGTGAAAGGGGGGCAGGGGGAGTAAAGGTTTGAGGAGACGGGGGGAAGATAGTGATGTACAGGGTATAGCTTTGGATCGCACGCATTTTCTGCCAGATTGTTGATGCTATCTTGAAACTATCCTACCTCCCACCCCACCCCCTTCACTCCACCATCACACTAGGTTCATGGATAGGAGCCCCCCCGGGGAAAGTGGGGGGTTGGGAGGTTGGCTTTTTTGGGAGGGAAGAAGCGTCATTCCAAAGAGGAAGCCATTTGTTGCGATTTCCACGGAAAATAAGAGTCCTCCACTTTATTTTTTTTTCCTCTATCTTTCACTATCCTGTATCTCGGTGTTGGCGCAGCTTGTATTATGCTGAAAGTAATAAAATTGACATAACACGAGGGTGTATGTAACTGCCTTTGTGTTATTACTCTACTTTAGAATAAATTATTTTATCTGGATGTATTTTGATTGGGTATAATAAGGGCAAGTAGAATTATCTACGATGAGAAGAAACCAAATGTACCAAATGAGTAATGGATTTGGAATATACCATATTACATCGAAAATTATTTTTTAGTGACACCATCTTGGATGCACACATACATAATATATTTAAATAATTTGTTTATTAATTTTTTCACCGTGTCTACTAGCCGTCCGGACTATCCATAGTTAATCATACTGCCTATAGAAATATATTTCAAATTAATGTTTATTTTTTAATAGTCCTACAACTCCGTGATAAATTATTCCGTATCTCAACGAGTTGCGGAGATATGTTACAAATTGAAGGTATCCGCTTATGTAAAGTAGGCATACTCTATAAGTTATTATTTTAAATTATTTTATTTTTATTTATTTTAAATTATTTATTATTTAAATTACTTATACATACTCCAATTAAATGCTTTATATCAACGCACAATTGTGATATTAACGTAAATTATTGTATTCTGTGTTAGACTGTGATTGCGAGAGCCAGTGCTAGTGCCAGTTAGTCACCGACTGCGTTGCTTGTGTGCGTTGCTTGTGCCTTAAACATACGCACAAGCAGCTTATATATGACATACCCCTTGCCTCTTGGTCCCTTCGTCAACAGTGTAAACACTAATAGAAAGAGTCCTGGCGACAGGTGTTGTGAAGGCTAGCTTCTTATTGCTATAGGGAATTGGCGTTCTTTGCCAAATACTGCGGAGTTGTTCTTTTAACAGGAAAAAAATGTATAAAAAATATATATTAATGATGTAATCCTTTTCACATTATATCTGAAAAGCGCGTGTTTCTTCATGGATGAATCATAAAAGGATATTCTACATATGTTACTTTAAAGAAAAATTACCTCTATCCATGACTTTTTATATATTTTAGAGTGATCCAAACCAATATCATTACACCTATCAGAATCTGTTTTTAGGTTAAACTCTTGGTTCACGTGTTTAGTAAGAGCAGGCCCGTGCTCTAACTATATAAAGTAGGAACCTTTAAGTCACACTTTTATAAAAACTGACAAGTTATTTGTAGAGTTATAGTTTCATAAGAACAAATTATTTAAATGTGAGTACGATAAATTAAATTTTGTAAAGGTTGTACCAAATTATTGACCACATTTTGGCAGACACCGAAATTAGTACTTGCAAGATAACTTAGCTTCTGCGTCCACGTGATGCCATCTGTTTCCTCGCACTCGTTTAACCGCCATTATATACAAATGTTTGAGCGTTGAAGCCAATGGCCAGATTGTAGTGGTAACAACAGGCTTTATACGCATGCACGCACCAGTAAAAACAGTACCAACCTTGCGTCTTCTGCTCTTCTGCATAAAAATATATTTATCCTACAGATAGCTATCCGGTAGATAAATTCAGTTCATAATACGCGTAAAATATTAAAGTGGCTGATAACCTTTATCTGGTCGCCAACTTTAAACTCCCGATAGCAATATTAATCTGGTATTCATAACACCGGCCCTTAATGGTATTAGCATAGTTTTCCGGACGTGTGTAGGTATTTTGTATTACTTTTGGTTCAAACAAATTATTTGTTCAGTTTGTGCTATAGGTTTCCAAACACTCTATATATACGGCCCCTCCCAAGAACCACCAATTCCTGGTTCCCCATATCAAAATTTCCCATTATTAGAACTTTTTCTTTTATGAGAGGGTACCTCTATCTACATTCCCAACCTCAATTTATAAGACGTTTGGATGTGTTCGAACAATTTATGAGGAAATAAGGAAGAACACGATATTTATTTATATAGTTATTTATACTAGTTATATTTTCTCTAATTGACATTGATTAAACATTTTAGATTTAAATTTTTTACAATTCTTGTAAACTTAAACATTTGTGCCAATCACATTTCATAATATAAATTAAATTATTTATATCTATTAAAACTGAGACGCAATCAAACAAATGCTTTAAAAAGGTGTTTTAAGCTTACATAATTTCTGAATCTCTATTTCTTCCTTGCAGCCAACTCAAATTTAGCTTTAACGCGTGTTACTTTTTTTAATTCTACCTTTTTACACAACAGTGACCACAATTCTAATGCATAAAAAAGTTAGTTTAAGCTTTCCTCTAAACCATCCAATCTGCTAGATAGATAAATAAAAAGGTGTTTAGATTTTTACTTTTTTTTTTATAAAAAAAAATCTCCCAAAACCACGAGATTTAAATAACAAATAAGCGAAAATACGGCTGGGCGGGGGACATGTGGCAACAAAGCGACCATGGGCTACAATCTGTTAATTGGATATTAAAAACCGTTACAACATGGTTGCTCTGTATGTATATATATCATGACATAGCGTAGCGTTACGTTATAAATACGCGCTGATAATTTGAAAATGGACGAACAATCAGAAGCATGGACCCATTATCCCCCACACCAGCGAGGATATTTTTTTTCCCCTACACTAAACCACAAAGCCAGTGAATCCCTGTGTAAACGATACTCATAACATCAATGCACACAAAGCTTATATAGTATACGTAGCAGGTAAGATGCAGAATGGTCTAACTCCACGGATAGTTTTTTATTTATTTAAAAATGATAAATTATTAAGAGGAATGCCTACAGGGGTGCTGAGACACGTTGCAGACGAGTCTTTTAGTAAAAGAATTATAATAATGAAAGGTGACATTTTTTCAATTGCGGTTTAAACCAAATGTTTCAGTTCTAATATAAAAATAAGGAGTTATAAACATACATCCAACCTTCTTCAGACAAATAGAGTCGCTCACAACAAACCCTTTACCACGAGAAATACTGCAGTGTGAGGATATTTATCTTCAATTAGGAGGCACCCTTAATATATCTACCGATATCTTGAGTTTGCTATATGTTTATTACTTTTTTAACACCTTGGTAGATACAATAAAGAGAGTTTAGAAGAAGACAAGAGTAGAGTGTTGATTGAACACTGTGATGAATCACAGTTGAAGAATTCCCTCAATGGACCCCGCCAAGATTCAAACTTCAACCTTCCCAGGGCTGGTTTTCCCATTTATTGCAAGACTGATGCCTTAGCTCTTGCGATCACAGATGCAGGCTAAGCCATAACTATTTTAATTGGTTGAGTGATCAATAAACATATTCTGTACAAGAAATTTTCAAGCTCATTTTGCATGTACTGTACACTACACTTATAGAAAATACAGTAACTGGTTAGTTTGTAAATAGTTGGCGGATTTAATCCGTATGATTAAAGAGTCTATACACTATATTCCACAATAAAAATAGTAAATAAATGCTCATGTATGATTTTAAATATTTTGACAATAAGCCCTATTATTTTACTGTGAGTGTAGTTTTTTTTAGTTTTGTTTGCGTGTTTAAACCCCAACAAAACAAAAATGATGGAATATGAGTTTATTTTATTTTTTTACATACGAGTAACCACTGCATAAACACAATAGGAGATTATTCTGTAAAATTAAAATCATGGTTTTTATTTTAATTTCCTACTCTATTGCCACCTAAAAAAACCCTGAAAATATCATATATGTTATATTTATTTAGAAATAAATCCTTTCTATTTGTTATAATAAATTGTATCCATTAGTATTATGTCCTAATATGCATTTTTTCAAGATTTACAACACGTTCTCGGAAAAACATATTTTTTGTTTGTATGTTTTTATAAATGTAGTACGACATAGGGCCTAACTATAATTTTATTTAGTAATCTGTTGTATTCATAAGCTATCTGTCTATTATAGGTAACCATATATAGTCCATTTAAGATGTTTTTTCTTAAAATAAATTAACCACTCAGTTTCTCAACGTGATAATGAAAAAAATGGTAGAAATTGAATGTATATACTTTGTACTAAATCGGCTTGTAGCTTTCACGTTTAAAAAAATTATAAAAGGGCCGAAAACTGGTATTTTCACTTTTAAGGTGTGAACACATTTTTTTCGAAAAACAAAAAATAGTCCATGATAGCGCTTAAAAAACCAAAAATATGAACCCTGGTAGATTGAAATCGGTTCACAACTTTTTTCAATAAAAAAATCAAAACCACGAAAAATTGTCATTTTTTACATTTAATTACAGGGGTTATAACTGTCTTAAGAACTTGTTTTGGAGCTTAAATTGTATCTCTTGTTGGTGCCTACCTCTAATAAAAATTTAGTGCAAAAATAATCATAACATTTTGCAGGAATTGCGAGTATGTAAAAACAGGTGTTCCCGAAAAACGGCTTGGAAGCGACCGATAATTGTCATAGAGGGATTTTTCAAAGCGCTATTTGTTCTAGAAGAGTTTATCTACAACTCCCATATAATGAAATGTAAGCAGGATCCGATTTAATACCTAAAAATCGCGTCTGAAAACCGGGGTATTTGTTGCTTGGGGCGCTCGGGCATGCGAGCGGAGAAGTGGTGACGTGGTGGGGGAAGCCTCTCTGGCGGCCGGGTTTCGAGCGTTTTAAAGTACGGTATCTCGCCGAAATATTAATAGTGAGCATATTAGTGACGCATAGGAAGCAAATGGTGAATGGCTATTTTTTACTATTCACATTGGCATGGTATTATTTGCCATTTTTTTATATCTTTAATCGAAACATTGATATTGTATCGGTGTTTTTGGGAACTTAAATAACATCAAGGTTGATAAAAAAAATTGTTACCATTGTGTGTAACATTTTTCCAAAGAAAACATTATAAATAGAGCTTTACTACAAACACAAAATAATTAATCCATGGTTTGAAGGAAAAAAAACTTTCTCAGGGTGTTTCAGGTACTAATTATTTATTATTAGTGGTTGTGCGGGGGGGGGGGCGAAGGAGAGGGGGGACGTAAATTTACCGAAACCAAATGTAAACTACAAGAATCCCACAAAAGAATTATAATAAAAACGTGTATTTGTCTGGTTTGGCCACTAAAGAGCCACCGAGCCCAGCCACATGATACCCCCCCCCCTCCGCCCCGCGCCCTACGATGGTGGCGTTTGATGTTTTTCAGCCGCAGCACCGGCCGATTAAAAAGCGACACGGCGAGCCCGTCACAAAGAATGGATTAGCTCCCCTTCCCCCCAACCCTCTTATCCCTAGGCGTCCCATCACACTGTACTGGTACAGGGGAGGGCTTTTTGTAGACTAATTAAAACAAGCGGCAGTAATTGTGGTCGGTTGCATCAATGTTTGGGTTTTAATGTGAGGGGGACATGTTTGGGGGGAGGGAATCGTGTGGTAAGTGTCTCCTAAACTTAGTTGATGAAAATATGGAGGAAGGTTCCAATTCCTCCCCCCAACTTCCTCCGCACCCTTGGCCCCAAGGTGTAGTGCCAGAACTGGTCATCAGAGATTTATTTTGAATAGAGAAAGATAATGAATTTTAAATAACTGCACTAATATTCATCTGGATAGAAGACGGCACTAAAAGTTATGGGGAAACAGCCCTCATTACAGATTGTTGTGGTCAAACTCAGGGCCTCGGGTGTGAAAATATACCAACTAATTTTGTCAGTTCTTCGACTTTCACTAGTCAAACATATTCAACACTTTCGACAATAATAATAATTTCACATAGGCCTCAGTCAAAACTTTTTTTTAAATTTCAATATATTTATGTACTCATTACTTAATGGAAGTATGACACCCTAGGTGAGTCGACAGTGTGTCTGCCTATAAGTCAAGTGTCTCAGGTTTGATTCACGGCAAGACCGGAAAATGTATTATTGTTGATGTTGGGGTTTCCCCTTTCACAGTGATGAATTAACGCCCAGGAGATTTAGTGCTATCTATGTATGTTCTACAATTAAGTTTGTTTGTAAGTCGTATGCTGACAATCAACTGATTCAGAACGTGAACGTTAAACACCCTAAATACATTATTATTATTATTATTAGCACCGCGTCTTGCTACCCGTTCGGGTTATACGCACTTACGCTAATGTGTAATGGTAGGGTGATTGTGAGATGAAATGAAGGACCTACAGTTTAACGTGGAATCCGAACCATGGTGGAGGCCTGGCATTCCTCACATTCACAAGATGTCTTGTCAGAGGTGAAGGAAGGGTTTGGTAATCAGATAAATCTTTGCCGGGACCGAGGATTGAACCCCGGCCGCCGGCATAGAAGTCTGAAACCTTACCCTGGACCGCCAGGTCACCGACCCCTCCCTAAATAAAAAACTAGTTGAAATTAAAAAAAAAATCATTTTCCTATTAGTATGAGGAATTGGCCAATTTCTTCTCTCGAAGAAATCGATTCTGGCAAAAGAAGCAAATAGGCTCGAATAAAAAAAAGCTATATATTGTAATACAGCTAATGTTGTGTCAATTACAAAATTTGTAAACAATTATTTAGTAAGATATTATAAAATTATTGATTTTCAATTTCCAGAACAGCACTATCCTAAGCATTATATGAATGGAGAAACTTTTCGGTTGTTACTAGTCCAAGTAATGGCCACCCCTTTCCTCTGACAAAGCTCACCCCTGCGCACATATGCGGGGTATCTTCCACGCATTGTCCGTCTTTCTCCCGCATTTACAGTTCAGTAATAAGGGATGACCTCAATGCCGAGAAGGCCCCAACGGTTTATTAAAATAGGCACGTCATATAAGGATACACATACACACATGGGGATATTTAATGAAAGGTGGAGGTGGTGCTGGGTGGGTTGTAAGGGAGAGGGGGAGGGAACGAACTATTCAAAACCCTCTTTCCCTTTTCTCTTCAAGCTACCCAAATGAGTTTTCCGTTGGCCACCCCCATCTCCTCTTTACCTTCCCTTCCTCCACCCCCGAAAAAAACCTCTTCATATACGTGTATATGTGCGCTAGAGAGTTTTTAATCCATATGGTTGATACACATGCACATACACATACATATATAAGCGGTGGGACTCGTGTGTATGAAGGATAACGTTATATACGGCGGACTTTCTTCTCAAACAGGCCGAATTAACACACTGAAAGCGATATTGCAACTGCTTCGGTGGTATTTAGAAGTGCAAAAAGAAAGGGGTAGAATGTAAACCCCGACAGGAGTAAAATTATAAGTTTATATTTATTAAAATATGAGTAGCGTGATTCTCTAATCAAAAATTGTACCGGTATTTATTTAAAGTTGGCCAAGTAAGTATCCTACTCTGTTATAGATGAAAAGCGTACGTAAGCTGTTTGCGGTTTTAAAATATCACCTTTCAAAGAGGGTTTAATCTTTCAGGATCTTTCCTAAATATTGTTTTGCATAAGCATTTTTATATTTCTATTCTTTATTGTCACCACAATTAGGAGTGAAATATTGTTATGAGTATTTTTTTTAAATGCCGGTATAGTTTGTATGTATATACATAGCCTGTCTTTTAACACAAGAGGTTTGCGGATCCCAAACGGGTGGTAAGACACGGCAGCCCGCTCTATCCCCCCCCCCCCCACCAAAAA
>CABEEJ010000003.1:279657-304095 GCA_901482245.1 Timema douglasi | reverse complement strand
CCCCCAAAAAAAAGTTATAATTTAAATGGTTGTCTATTTTAAAGTTTTCGAGAAGAAATGAAACAGGATTCACCTTTAGGAAGGATTGAAAACCGGGGATGAACAAAGGGGAATATGGTTGGTGATAAAGATCCCCAATGAACTCAGTTGAGATCCAAACTTAAGTCCCAGCCTCCCGGGTCAGTGTCAGATCCACTAGTTAACGCTGGAGTAATAAACTGTTGGGACAGTAACTAAATAGTTCGTGAAAACAGAACAAACTGCCGAGTATGAATTTAACCGCGCACTGTTTAGCATTGACTTTGAAATACTAAGGTTCGAATATGGGTTGAAACATGTTATAATATTCGCGTGGTGGGAAACTAGACAGGAAAGGTATACACACAGTGTCGGCGGAACTGAGTAGTGCCCTGAAATTACATTAACCATCCCCCACCCCCGCCCCCCCGTCAACACCACCACCACCCAGATATATTTAAAATCCTCTAATATTATTATTGAATATGAAGTGAAAAGATGGCCTTAAAGCAAACTTCAAATGACATTTAGATGCATTCAATTTTTAAAATGTGCCGGAGAAGATGACTTTAAATAGCTTTTAGAGATCTGTCAGAAAAAATCAAACAAGGAGCACTCTGAATAGATTCTAGGACCATCCAAATTTCAAAAATACCTTGTTGATGATTACTCCAAATAGCTTCTGAAGGCATTTATTTTTCAAAAATTTGTCGGTGTAAGACCACTTCAAATATCTTCTAAGATGGTCAAATTATCAAAATAGCTATTTCTGGGCGAATACCCCTTCAAATAACTTCTAGACGCATCTAATTTTTGAGAAAAATATAGGTGAGGAGTAATTTAAAGAGCTTTTAGAGGCAATCAAATTACTAAAAATATTGGATGAGAACTATTTAAACTATCTTCTAGAGACATCCAAATTTTGAAAAATTTTCTGAAGGAAAAATACTCCAAATGGCTTTTAGCATAATCAAAATTTCAAAAATATTCGGGAGGAATGTTCTAAATTTTGTATTATTATTTATTTAGTATCGCGTCTTACTACCCGAAAAATTTTCGAGGAGAGGGCCGCTTCAAGTAGATTATAGATGCATATAATTTTTATAAGAAATACAAGCGACGAAAATTCCAAATTTCTTCTAAAAGTATCTAATGTTCAAACATGTCCAGGTGAGGATGATTCCAAATAGCATACATTTTTTTAATGCTAAAGAAGACTACTTCAAATAGCTACTAGAATCATCTAACTGTCGTAAAAAATGAAGGTGAGGATTATCATTCTAAATATCTTCAAGGGACATCCAAATTTCAAAAATTTCTAGCGGAAGACTATATAAATAGCTTCTTTTTTATTTCAAAGTAAAGATTTCTCAAAATATCTTCTCTATAGCCATCCAGTTTTCAAAAAATTTGCTAAAGGAAAACCATTCTAAATAACTTCTAGGAGCATCCAGATTTCCAAAATTTTCTAGGGAAGACCACTCCAAATAGTCTTTATGGACATATAATTTTCAAACGTTTATGCGAAAGGGGAAAAGAGGGGGAAGGGTTGAAAGAGGGTGTGTTGAAAGACAAGTCCCTTTGAACCAACTTTTTATTTTTGCTGTCCCACTCCCCACTCTTACACAAATAAAGTTCTGCCCCTACTGCTTACATTTGATGAAGTAATTGTGATATTCTTGGCATCCATTACTTTTGTTCTAAGCGAATGAATAAAACAGTAGTTTATATTAAAAGCAATTAAAGTAGTGCGGGAAAACATTTCCAAACATAAAAAAGTTAACAACTAAACGATTTGAAAAGAAGCAAATAGAGGTATTTAATTAATACACGCACCACCCCGGGGAGCTGAGGGATCAAATATAATTTAAGATACCTTGGTTCGGACCTAGTTTGTGTGTATAAGAGTAATAGTATTCTAAGTCATGGACTTACACGGATTATAGCTATGCGGATACGTATTTAACGTGGTTTCAGAACTTCAACCAACAACGAGTCGACCTTAGTGGTCTTGGGGTAAAGTGCTCGCCTCAGGACCCGGTGCTCGTGGGTTCAAACCTAGCCGGGGTCAACAGATTGTTCTTGAGCGATAAAAAATCCGTAGCACAACTTCCATTGGAGGTGAAGTAACGCAGTCAGTCCCATGTAGATTTTGGCATGTAAAAGAACCCTGAAAGGTATGTGAATAAACCTTACCCGGCAAAATTATTGGTAGGCCCTTTCGCTCTCACTCATGTAAATTCTCATGTGTTAGTATAATCATTCAGTTCAGAAAATGCAAGTTAAATACCTCAAATAAATGTAAAAAATTTTGCTAGCAATACGATTTTTAAATCGTTAATTTTAACAGAATAAATTTATTTCTTAGTAGGCTGACACACTGATAATGTAGTCACCATTTTGTTTGTTTTTTAAATTTATAAAGTTTCCTTTTATCAAAGGTTTTATTTCACAAGCAGAACCTGTTTAGCTTTATCCTTTCAAACAAATATAAACTTCAAAAATAAATCTTATTTAATTACCATTCGACTTATGCGGTTATCAACTTGCGTGGAAATCTCCGGGACTAAGGTTTTAATAGAACGCGTAGGTAGAGGACTTACTGTACTTGTTTATGCTACTTCTAACAATCAAATAAAAAAAAACATGGGGTTTAGTTTGTATGGCTCTTGGTTAGGTTAGCTTGTAAGTCGCATGGTGTTATAAGAATATCTTCATAGAGGGAGCATTAGATGCTAAATTTGTAGAAAATATCCATCGGCTCCAGAATCAAACGTAGAGTGTTTAAAAAATAACCACTAAAATATTTCACCTAAAATACTTTTAGTTATGTTATTAAAAAATTGGCCACATGTGCACGAGCAAATGGTAGAAGGGTGGGGGAAGATTATGATATAGGTGTGACGTCACACAACCATGACGTCAGAGCAGGGACCCATCACCTCGCCAGAGGTAATTAGTGTTAGAGGGTGGGGGGATGGGGACGTAGACGACATGAGGTAGGGAGACACACAGGGAGGGAGTGGGATGGCAAACAGAAAGGGGTGAAAGTACGTAAAAAAAAAGGGGGTGACGACGATCTTTTCCAAAAGAGTCATTTTGATTGGAGGTGGCATGAAAACCAAACCCCAACCCACTAAACCACCCCTTCTGGTACTAATCTACGACCACCCTCTTTCATTACCGAATCTCTTTTATTCTTTTTAGATTTTAGTGACATATTTCACCCCCCTCATATATAGCAAACAAAACTGGGGCAGGTTAATATTAAAAGTAAAATGCATATTCTAAAAGGGGAGGAATATGTGTCCTATATCAAAGGGCGGCTACTTCTGTGTCTGCTATTATTGGCCTACATACAAAAAAGTAGGCCTAATCATAATTTATAGTAAAGGAATACGAACACAATGGTCTTTTTTTTGTCGTAAAATATTGTTTGTGTTTGACCATTATTTACCATAACAAATTAATCACTATCTCAGGATAAGTGGCGTACTTTTGCAATTGCAGCAATGAACTTTCAAACTACTACTGCCATAAAGAAAGTTAATAGTTTATAACTTTATCTTTCAAACGTATCAGTGTAAAAAAAAACACTAGGAATAAGTTTTTGCAGGTATAATGATAATGATAATGATAATAATAATAATAATCGCCATAAGTATAGTATTATTATTATTATTATTATACTTGCAAAAACTTATTCCTATTGGGTTATTTTAATAGTTTTTTATATACCACGCAAATATTAATACAGTGATAAATATTTACATAATTTTCAATGAAGTGTATAGTAATATATATCATTAAAAAAAAAGGCATCGTTAAGCTTTGATGTATTAACGGCTTATACGATCTTCCATTAAGCTATACCAACCGTACGATTTTACCAAAACAATTATTCCCTCATAACAGAGAACCGAGAAATACATCCTTCTCTCTTCTTACTTTCATATGTTTGCTTTCCAAATAGTTATATGTTCCTTGTTATATTTATTTAACTGACACATAGAAACATTGCTTTATTGAAAATAATATGAGTTCAAAGGAAATAATATTAGTAGCAGTTACACTCCCACTTTATATGCCAACAGATGAATAAGATTTTTTTTATGTAATCATGGAAAATAAAATAAAACTATATGTGTGTATAATTTGTAACATTGTAAAGTAGAAATTGTCGTGTGGGTTATATATAGTCGGATCAACACATTAAGAACGTTATTAAAGTGAGGATGCAGATAACGCGAGAAAAGATTAGTGTTTCTGCAGTTTTTATAGCAAAACATTTTTTGGTCAAAATAAACCAAATATTACATAGAGTTTAATTTTCTTCACATAGTGATATTAAAAGTTTGTTGAATATGTCATGAGCATAGTGGCATTATCTAAAAACTTTTTTAAATGAAGAGAAAAAGTTTTCATGAAATTCCAGGACACTCTTGACAGATGAATATCAACTGTGTCTGTTTTGCTATAAAAACTGCAAAAGCGATGACTTTTTTCTTTTCGCTGCATCCTCAACCTAAACATTTAAAAAAAGTTGTGAATTTACTTTCATGTTACGTCTAGAAATGTGAAACGGAAAATTTTCCGTTTTGGAAAATGTTCAATTATTTCTGTAAAATAATTTCAACTGATTAAATGGAACTATTATGTAATCTAGATGTATATATCCCAGATTTCAAATTGTATACTTAAGATCTGAGGGCGTTAACAGCAGAAACATCATCAAACGAGCTTCGGTGACCGCACGGTTTAACGCGCTACTCTCGCTATAGACTAGGCTGCCGATTACACTGATATCGGTGTTCGATACCAGTCATTTGCACTGAGAGCGGTTTTTCGTAGTAGTTTTCTACTTTCACTGGTGCAATTCCTCCAATTTTAACCTTCCTCATCCTTAACACATTGACGTAGTTAGTACATAGGCGTACAAACCGAACGGGTAGTAAGATGCGGTGCTAAATAAAAGTAGTAAGGAACAAATGAATGCGAGCCTTTGTCGACCCATTATGTTCATAAATCATACTTCAATTTTGTATGATCAATAAGTTAGTCAAAATAATTTTAAGGTTGGCCAGAGATTTGTCTCCCCGCTGCCTATTTACACCTCCCCTCCCCTTCTTATAAAACGCTCGTCTCATAACACACTATATTTTGAAGTATAAAAGGCTCTAGGTGCCACCTCTACAATGTAACCTCTCCACCGCAAGCCACCACTGCGGACAATTTTCATCTGTACTCACGTCTAACAAATTGGGTCAATTTGGACAGATATAAATAAACTTTAGTGATCTCTTGTCAATCTTGGATATGCTTAATTTATTTATGTGCTGCAAAAGGTTCTTACTATGACGATTCAACTATATATAACAACATGTTTACTTAAACACACCATGGCCCCTTTTGATGTACCTTGCCTCGATGGAAATATTGAGGTATAGGAAAGGCTCACGTACGCTAAAACACGACGGTGGCGAGACAGAGAGAGAGAGGGGGGGAAAGAGACAAAAATAAATGAAAAATCGTGGAGAAAACTAATGTGAAGGCATGTATGAAAGGGAGAGAAGGAAGAGAAGGTTGTGTAAGCGGGACGGAGGGGGAGGGGGGAGGTTTATAGCGAGGCGAGCACGCAAGGCAAAAGCATTCTGCTTCATGTCAATGTCGAAATGATGACGATTATACATGGGTCTATATAGGAAAAGTAATTTTCCTCCTTTTCTCATTTGCATACTTGATGAAAATCTCATGATGGGCCACCATCATGTATCAGGGAGCTAGAAGGGAAGAGGAGTTATGCTGGCAGGGATATTATATATTACATTCCGTTGGAGTGAAACAAAGAGCCCTTATAGCAGCCATCCCAACAATCTTGTATGGTTGTAAAACACACGTACAGTACAGTGTAGCCTACATCGGTTGCTTCTGGGTATTGGTCACCGCATGGCGGATGCTGGACTACATCCTTTAATGAACTGTTAAATTTCGTCATGAAATAACAGGGCAGAGTTATCATTGGCTTTGTGTGTTATTCTTTCTCTATTAAAAAAAAACCCGCTTAAGTGTTACATGATTAATTTTTCAAATGAAATAAGTGTTTGCGCTGAGAAAGTGAGGTTGACAGACAGCTTAAAATCAAGTCTGAGAAAAAAAATTTAGTTGAAGAGGCGTGTAAAAAATTTAAATGGAAGAGCGAGCAGCCAATATTGTAATCTATTACTTTTCATCATTGGCGTAGAAAAAGTATGAGAAAACCACAATACAAATCACAAGTAGAAAGTCCCCTCCCAAGGGATTGATCTGGATCCCCTTAATGACTGGTTGAAATTTGGTGGTTTTAATTTATATTTCATCATAGGCGTGAAGAGAGGATAAGAAAACAACATTGGTAAACACATGTGGAAAGTCACCATCAAGACATCAACCGGGATTCAAACACTGATCTCCTCGTGAATGGTGACCAAGTACAGTAAGAATATAACGCCTTATGCCATACAATCAACACTGCGGGTATTTTTTTAAACACTAAATACAACTTGGGACAAGTTAGATTTTGACATGAGGATCCCACCACGTGTTTGAAGGTAAAGAGGGGACCTTTCGTCCAGTGTTGAACTTAAGGGTGTTTCCCATTGAAGAAAAGGGGTCTTCTATTGAAGCTAAGATACCAAGTTTACGACTAGAGAGTTAAAAACTCCAAGAGTCCGAAACATGTGCAATAAACAATGTATCGGGTAGTACCAAACCTTCTAACATCTGGTCTCAACATGGGGAAAATATCATTTAGTTTCAGGGATGGGGAAGAAATGCTGCTATATACATTTAAAGGACGTTCAAGTAGTTTTAAAAGTGTTTTTATATCCCAAAGCAACAGTTTAAGTAGTATCGTACAAGAAGAGCCAGAAGTAAGAGGTGTTCATGTATTAAGGCTGCGTTGTAAAAAAAAAAAGTAACGTTCCTACGAAATTAAAAAGTGTTTACCTCTGCCCGTGGTCAAGACTGTTAATGCATCGAGCTTCATAGCCCAACTGAATCACCCAGGCGAGAAACCTGAGTTCGAATTCTGATAGGGGAGGATTTAAAAAATACATATATTTTATTAGTACGAGGTTAAATCAGTTGAAATATTAAAATCAGTTGAAATATTAAGGATTCTGAGTGTAGCCTAAGTTGGACTCCAAGCGCTAGTTGCCTCCATTTGTGTTAAAGTTCTTGACAAAAAATGGCGCTGCTGACAGTCTTGTAGGCAAAGAACAACTTTGAAATAGAAGATACCAGTGAGGAAACCAAAACAAGTGGCGGGAGGAACTAAAAGGTATGTACGCATTGAAGATAAAATACTAGCAGTTCCCTTAGTAGTAGACCTACAGTAGCCCCATGGCTTCTTTGGTGTTGACTGACAGATCACAGCTGACAGCTAAAAGCTTTAAAATGTTACCAGACCAAATTATGTATCCCTACGCCGAACCATAGGATTTGCAAAAACATGTGTTTAGCAGCTGTCACTTCTGACAGTCAAAATTTAGGTACATACCTAAATGTTGACTCTCAGAAGTCAGCTGTGAGCTGTCAGTTAGCACCAAAGAAGTCATGGGGTTACTGTAGCTAGCCTCCATGTTTTTAAGTTAAGGTATTTTAACGAAATGGAATTTCGTACACCTAATACAGTCTTAAGATTTCTCGTTAGATTTAAAATAAAAATAATATCCTCTATAAATTTGTGTTGGATTTTAAGTAGATATTTTATCTTGGTGATCAAGTTTGACAAAAAACTAATGAATATATTCAATAGTACAATATATTATATAAATATAACAGGTTGACTCATTATTCGCACGACTAAGCAGCACCGAAACAATATCAAATTAGATTGTTCAACATCCGGCTGCCCAGTTTTTTGATACTTTCTCTTTGTACAACCATGAGCTAGCTATGGTATTCACAAACCAATAATGGTGATTAATACATTAAATATTTGAGATGAAATATTATCTTGTCCACAAACTGAGTGTACAAACAAAGGCAATTCATTAGCAACGCAATATGTTCTATACCTAAGAACAATCATAAAATAAGAAACGCGAACTAATATATATATTGTTACAGAAATATGTTAGAATAAAAAGCATTAATTTCACCAAAGATCAAATATAAATATTATACTCTGTTATAGAACTATATTGAAAAATAAGTATCATGGGTTTTACGAAGAGAATTATGGTTCACCAAGCAATATCACCAGAATTGGTTTATCCTAATTGTTATATTTCTGCTAGATAGGCGCTGATTTATCCTTAGACTTTTAGCTTTGCTATCGCAACGCTAACGGATCCCCTTTAATAAAATTTTTACTTTTTGTATTTGTTTATTTTTAAGATTTTTTCATCTGCCTATACAAAATAAAGATTTTCTACCATATCAAGAAGTATTTTTTCTATAAGACATTTCCCGCCCCCTATTTTTAAATACCAAATATCTCCGATTTTATGGTTATTGTGAGGAGGTTCTTTTACAAACTTAGTAAATTTAAATTTTCTTCCTTAACAAAATGAAGATGATATAATTTTGGAAAGATTTTAAGCTACACCCCCCCCTATCCCCGATCTTTTTCAGTTCCCACATTCTCATTTTGAGATATTAAGATTTATTTGAATTTGATTATCTTATATGGTTTATTTACGTGCTTGCCAAATTTCAATTTTAAACCAAACCGAAAAGTAGTGATCCATATTAGTTGTAACAATTTTGAGATCTTCCATTTCCCGGGCTTCAATTTTTAAATTTGATATGTTCAGACGTCATTCAGCTCTTTGGGAAGGTCTACTGACTTACATGTCAAACTTCCATTAGGCCTACATATCACACCAAAAAGTGTTTTTTATATTAATTTTAGGAATTTTGAGAGTACCCCCCTTCCCCATTTACTACTTCTTCATTTTGAAATTTAAGGATCAGACACTAATGGTTGTTTGGTGTGGTTTTTATACCCACCTGAACAATTTCCATCTTCTATCACACTGAAAAGTAATTTATTATTTTAGGTTTGGGAAATTTTAAATACCCCATTTCTCCATCCTCCTAGCTAAATAGTAAATATTTAACACTTGCTTGGTTATTGGAGTAATCCCACAATATTCCTGGAAAATTTCAATTTTCATCTCACCTAAATATGTTTTTAAAATTATTTTTATATAACCCTCCATTTCCCTATTTTCTCAATTTAAAATCTTCAGTCTTTTATGATTATTTGAAGTGGTATTTATAATTTTTTGCCGAATTTCGTTTTTTTATCACAGAAAAGTTGTTGTTTTTATTAGTTTTGAAAATTATACCCTCCCCCTCTCCATTTAAACAAATCAAACTTAAAAATTTCAAATTTAAGACGAATATGGTTATCTGGAGTTGTCTTATCTCCATGCCAGATTAAATTTTCTTACACCAAAAAGTGTATTCTCTGTTTATAAAACTCCCCCCACCCCCAAGTTTCGCTAAGTCCCAGTTAAAATTTAACATTTCAATCGCTCAATATTTTTAGTTAAGAATGGTATTTAGACCTACCTACCGAATTTCAGTTTTCTAACTTACCAGAAAGTAGCTAATAATGTTTTAATACTTAAAAAAAAAAATTAGCCCCTTAGCTCATTTTCGCCAATCCACTGTTAGAAATTTCAAATGTTACTACTTATTGGGTTATCGAAAACTGTCCATCTATTGGGCTGCTATATTTTAATTTTCTACCTTATTTAAAAAGTTTTTAAAATTATAGGCCTATAATTTCCTGAAGCCTTATTTTGAAGCTATCTAATTTTAGATTTTTCCGGTTACCCTTCTGTTAACCAAAATTTCAAGTTTCCAGGTCCAGGGATTGGAGAAATAGGGTAATGAGTAAGTCAGTGAGTCACACACTTTTCTACCCCTCCCCACTCTATTAGGGTATGAAATTTTAAAACCTCAAAATTGTTTGACCCAATTCTAGAAATAAACCTTCATTCAAATTTCAAGACTATTTAAACCCACTGGTTCAAAAAATAAATCAATGCAGTTGGAAAACTTTCAAGCCCCTTCCCTTTTTACTCCTTAGAAGTCAAATTTCACTAAATCCGGTTTTATCTCTTGTCTGGTGACTAAAAGAAACCTTTCACGTAAAATTTAAAATTTCCAGGCCAAGCGGTTGGGGAAATACGTTGAGGAGTGAGTAAGTTAACCAATGAATTTTGCCTTTTACTACACAGACTAATTTTTAAACCTGTCTACGACAGGTTGATAACAATTTTAGCCAACCTAACAAAAACGAGTCTTCAATTTGTAAATTCATGAAAGGTTAGGTTTTGTTAGGTTAGGCTAGCTTGTTGTAAAATTATATTTCTGTCGTTTGATGTTTGATTAAATTAAGTAAAAGTGGCTTAAGTGCAAACAACTAAATTAATTTTTAATTTTAATAAATTAATTCCATTATCTATTTAAGTAGGTACTATGTTTTTGTGAATACTGTAGGATTTTTCGTTATCAGTGTTCTCGAATTTGATCTGTCAACGACTTCAACCTTTACATTTGTTGGGCATCACACCCTGTAAAATTCTACGTTCAATTCACTAGGGATGAAAACTGGCTTGGGAAGATAAACAAATACCAACCCTATCCAAGGTTTGACCTGGTGACTTATTAATTAATACCTATCCAAGGTTTGACCTGGTGACTTATTAATAATCATTGATAACGCTAGTTTACTGGGAATTGCCTCCGTCTCAAAATAAAAGGGATATCAGGGTCTACAAGAGCCAAATATATTTTTGATATGAAACATATATTCCCTTGAGACGAAACCGTTAAAATTGTTGCGTAGATTAGATTTGCATTGAATTTTGTCATTGCCAGGCAGGTTCCATTGCATAGGCCCTGTTTAGTACTATACACACATAAACCAACAATCAAACTTTAGTTTTATTTATAAGGACATGTCATCGGTTACTCTGCAGTGTTGTCTGTCTTTTAATTAGAGTAGTAATCGGTTTGTACGCAAACATATCCAGGCTATGTAAATGTAAGCTTAAATGAAATAAATATGTTTAACGCTACCTGTAAAATTTTCACTAGACACAGAAACAGTTTTTGATAACTAAAATGAATACAAAACAATCAAACCATAACCGCAGGTCACTGTATTATAATCTGAAATTTCATTTTGGATTTAAAGATCGTAAATCATATTCTAGGTTCTACTTGCTTTTGAAATGCAAATAACATGTTAACGAATTAAAATAATTAAATAAATCACGTTCATATTTTGTTATAATTTTTATTTTTGATAAGTTTTTAAGTTTTAAGAATGTTTGCGACTCTTGAGTGGCTCCTCTACAATTTCACCAAATTTCAGCTTTCTATATCATTGAGAAGTACTAAAAATTCTCTGAACACATATACAAAGATGTATACATACACCATTAAAATTTTATTAATATATCTGGATAATAACTGTTGTTCACGCGTTTCAAGACGTTAGTCTTAAAATAAATGTATAAATAAATAAAAGTATAAATACATCGTTCGGGCTAAGTTCAATGAATTTCCCCGCCAAATTTAGTTAAAATTGGTCCACGCATTTGGCAGTAATCGCAGAAGACCAACAGACTAAATGCCAAACGCTCAAATTAAAACAGGATATCGCTCTAATCGGTTAATAAAACTTTTTTTTTACCACAAGTCTTATTGACTTCCCGTACGTTCTTTGAATATTATTATAAGGTAGGAATGAAGGTAAGAGTTAGATAAAATGTACCTGAATTTATGTGGAGAGTGGGGAAACCATTAAGGGAAAAACCTAACCTAAATACACCCGACCAGTATTTGCTCCCTGACATCCTCATAATCAGAAAACCTGCAGACTAGACAAGACTAACGCCTTTATCCACGTTCCCGCCGATACGGGTATATTTAGAGTTGTGTTGATCGATGTGAAAGATTGGACAAAATATTATGTTCATCCATTAGTTGACACGATATCACGTGATTAAGAACACGAAAAGAGCAGACAAACATTATATTTTAATAAAGTAGCCCACTTAGTGGTAAAACATTATATTTTTTCGAAAAGTTCCACTTTTCTATAATGGTTTGACGAGCGCCATCTAATTATGAGGAGGGGTTGTTTTTGTGGGAAACACCGCCACTAATGACGATGTCGAAAGAAGGAGCCTGGATGGGGATGAGACGAGGGGGAGGGGGTGAGATTGTAAGTGTAGGACTGAACCAGGCCGAGGTCTAGGTGAGACGGGAAGGATGCGAGAGGACAAAGGATCACAGCATCCCCAAAGTTCTGGACTTTGCGTCACCACAATGGCGACCAGGGACATTGCAAGAAGGGGCAAGCGTTGAGGCTTTTGAGCGAAAAGTGATTACATCCAGAAATAATGGTAAACACAAGAGTAACTTGTCAAATAAAATTGTTTTCTTCATAGATTATCAATTTCATTTTATTTCAACCCGTAGGTTTGGCTAAGTGACCCACAGCGTTAGATTTGCATTCGACTTGACCATTGATGAGGAGGTCCGAGTTCGAATCTCTGAAGGTGATTTTCTACATGTCATTTTTCCATTATCTCCTCCCCTTCCCCTCGTTAATATTGGTTTATTTTATTCAAGCTACCCTCCTTATCTTTTTATTCTACAACATAAGTAAGTAATGTCCATTTTGTTGCTTTGCAAGTAGTCTCCAAGATATAAATATGTTTTAAGGATATGGGGGCCATTGGTTCGATTCCAGAAATTATTAAAATTGTTTAGGCTTACGTCCTTTAAGGTTGATAATATACATAGTTTTTTGACTCTAGATATTGTATATTACGTGTGCTAGTCCTACAGTTAACCAAGGAGACGGAAAATTATGCGTGTTTCCCCACATGATGAATACTCAAGTTTACTTGGTGCTTACGGCTGTAGACGTGGAGGTAATGGTTCAAATCCCATCTAAGTTCACAGTTTTGTTTTTAATACTGATTTTCAATGTTTTTTCTCGTCTATTCTCCACGCTAATATCATTGCTTTTCTCATAAACTACGCATGGAAAGCTTGTGTGGAACGTAAATATTAATCCTAATTTTAAGAAACTCATCTAAAAATTGACCCCCTAATGCACCTGATGAGAAGGTGTAAACAAAACAAGTAGACCTCTAGTCTGTCGGGTTCGAACACCAGCCTCCCGAGTCTAAGGTCCTGTTTGTTCGGCTTTCACTGCCGGTGGTTGAGCTGTTGTTACTTTCAGAGGTCGTTACTTCTTGTCACCCCTAGCCCCTAAACAACCCCCATGCCGGCTCCTCTAGGGCAGGGCCTTGTGACAAGCGACCGTGACGTGGAAGGGCAAGGTGGCGTGACGCGACGTCAGGAAACTTGGGGGTCGTCGGAGAAGAAGAGGGCTCCGACCGTACCTTTGTCATACCACGAGGGAAGAATAAGAGAGGAAGGGGGGTTTGTAACTCCCTTCCCCCCCCCTCCAACTTCAGCATGTCTTTGCGAACCTTACCATCGCCAGCCACCACCACGGTGATCGTCTAGGCAGGACAAGTTGCTCCACTTCACTACTAAATCTCTATTTCTACCCTGGACAAACAATGAAACAAGTTATTTACCAATGTGAAAGAGGCAACGGAACTGTCTATAGCTATCTATCCTTCAAACTCTTGGAGATAATATTTCTGACAACACACACCAAGCTGTCAGACGGATTAGTGCCTTCTCTAGAAAAAATAGCAATCTGAAATAAAAGAAAGGTCTATTTGAGCCAAACAATGACTGTCATCAACCCTACAACAGTCCTTGTGATATTTACAGCGGGGGAGGGGAAGGAAGAATGTCTAGACCTAAAATATAGTTCTAGTGTTGTATAGCCTGTGTGAACATTGTAGGTGGCCTTTCACATGGACCATTCACTCCCCGTTTAAAAATGTGGAAAATAAAGATGATTAAAAGATAAGACCTCATGATGGGGGCGAGTTTTCGACTACCTTTGGACACTTCTGATTAGATTCAGAACACTCTTCATGTGGTGAAACCACGTAGGCGCGTGGAATAAACGACAAGTTCATCTAGTCTGGTTTTATGATCTACGGAAAGGTCAGGTTTCAAATAATGGCCGACTGTTTTACCTAAATCGTTTCCCACTCTCTCTCTCCACGAAGATGTGGGTACATTATATTAAAGTTATTTCTGCCTTCTTCATCGCTAGCCCATCAGTGCAATTTATATGCAGATAGCTCGGAGTGTATTAAAAATTAATGTGCTGAAAAAAACTGGTGCGTGAATATTAAAAGTGATTTAGGGTTCACTAGAATTGAAGTTTAAAGTGTTTTATTTTCCCCCAGCTAGCATTTAGCGCACGGAACAAAATAATTTGTTTGTTGAAACACGGTAGGTTTGATAGTGGCGTCATTTAAAAAACTATATCCAGAGTATTGCAACCGTGGTTCGGATTCCACGTTAAGCTGTAAGTCCTTCATTTCATCTCACAATCACCCTACCATAACACATTAGCGTAAGTGCGTATAACTCGAACAGGTAGTAAGACGAGGTGCTAATAATAATAATAATAATAATAATAATAATAATAATAATAATAGAGTATTGCAATATTTAATCGAAACAAACCAACCGAGTTTGTAGAGCGCAACCCTGTGGTCATGACCACCCCTTGGGGTCCCGAATTATCAGGGTGTAACATTTTTTTTCTCCCTATGGGTGATATAGGATAAGTATCCCCTGTAAGGTAAGATGCAGCCTTTGTAATACTTTGAGCAAATGTTATGTGCAATAAATTACTTTGGCTATAGCTATTTAACACCCTTAGAAACATTTAGGTTATGGAGCATCAATAATTCAAGGTAAACGTAAAGTTTAAGAGGCAAAGGCCTAACATAATTAAGAGAAAACGTTTATTTTATTTACATGACTCCATGGGGTCGAACCCACTAACAAGTTGTGTATCACTGGCCTGAGTTGGCAGTAGGATTGGGAAAATGGGTAGCTCATCAGATTCTGAAACCAGACTCCAGGACTTGATCCTCTAGTAAACCTCAATCTTTCCCTTTATTGACATTTTCGGGGAAAGCTACTCTAAAATTACTGAATAAAGTGAGAGCGGGTAATTTACATTTAAATGACACATAATGGTAATGGTTTTTATATATGTGTTATTTTTAATATAATAAGTCTATGGAATATAAAGCGATACTTACAGTACTGTACAGCACATATTTAAAGTGATATAATACAATACAGGAAAGTAGTGAACTATGCTACGCACAGTTAGAGCCAAAAGTTAAGAAAAATAAAGTTATAGTGAGTGAGAAATATTTGTTGTTAGCTACGATGATGTGAGCTCCCAAATTTTGTATCTAAACTTTTTTACCAACTGACTGGATATTGTCATCGTTTAATTAATATAAATTTCAAACTGCATTAATTTATTTAACACAATGGGGATAAGAGAAGTACAGGACTTAAATCTTATTTTGGGGACTGTATCCCAAAATCGGTGACGAATGGTCATCTTACTCTAAAACTAATAAATATACATCCACGTATTATACTATGTTGTGTGTGGTTGGTCAAATGGCTAGTAAAAGGAATGGAACAATGTACTAGTTTAGTTCAGTTTAGTTTAGTACATTCATGTAAAACCATGCTAGTTTTGGAAACAACCAACAAGCCGCCACTGAAAGTGTGTTGTATTTTCATCAAGTCTAGATCATGTGATATCGTCTTGTCCTATCTTTGTCTGGAACCAACAAGGTTGCTTATTGACGTGAATGAGGTAGGTCTACTTCGAAATAATGTGAGGACTTCAACGTTTGGATACATGTAATTTTTTTTTTATCGACGCGTCTTACTATTGATGTCTATAGTAAACTAAGGGCGAGGAAGATTGAATTTATAGGTGATGTACCCAAATTTGCGTGGAGAGAGAGAGTGGAAAGCAATTTAGAAAAACCAACCTCAGTTCACCCAACCGAGACTCAACTCCGATCTTTCTGTCAACAACAGTCTAGTCTATTGCGAGTGTGACGCTTTAGACCATGCGGCCACCGAAGCAGGTTTACATAAGCTTATAGTCAGTTATAAAATTATTTAGTAGGTTTTACGGAGGAGTGAACACATCGTAAATGACCTTCAATTGCAATTTATGGTAAATATATTGAAAGTTATATTTTTATTCAAAGGGATTTATTATTATTATTAATTCTTTAACCTTAAACTACACTCTGGACAAACATTATATAGTTTATTGATAATGTAACAAGGTAAGCCTGGCCAATACAAAATGAGTGTTGAGTTTCTAACATTGACAAAAAGTAGTCTATTAGAATAACATAACAGCTGTCAACATCTACAATATATATCAAAGCAAGTGTCTTAGACTATACTTTGGCGTATACATTATAGTATCAGCGGCGTATCTAATAATTTTAAGAACGATCAGATAAATTGAATAAGTTGTGGGCCATACATAGTCGTATATTGATTAGAACTATTTATAGTGACGTCACAGTACATTAGCTAGAAGAGTCTTGTGTAACAGCTAAAAAGTTAATAGATCTACTTTCATTTGATAATACGTCAGGTCATGATTATCAATACAAAATAATAGTAATACAATTAATAAACGTTATCAATTTTGAACGAAGAAAGTATATAATTTTTAAGGGTCCTTCCTATGAAAATTAAATGGCCCTTTGTCCGAACCGTGTATTTAAAGGTAGCCTACAGACACACATTTCAAAGAAACATGTCTATGTTCCTTTTACATCCTAAGTAAACAACCCTTAGTTGAACTTGGAAACTCACTTTTTTTCCACTGCCGTGGCAGTTAGAAGGCAGAAATGGTAAAGGCGTGCACCAAAATAAAAAAGCTTGTGGTGTTTGGGTGAAGTTTTGGTCCTTTTTCTTATCTACCTGACCTCTGTTTCTTAAGAAACAAAAAAAAGGACGCACCCTACATACCGGCTCTATAACACACGTGTTTGGGAAACCAGTGGTTCGCCACCCACATAGGCTCCTTATGGGTAAGCGTCCTGGGTAGAGAGGAGCAGATAAACCTCGCAAATAACCATCAGTTATCCTGAAGAGTATTCTTCAAGGCGCGTTCACTAAAAAGTAAAGAGACTTCTTGGAAAAAGAATATCATGAATTTTATTATTGTTTTGCACTGCATCTTACTACCCGTCCGGACTTTCGAATTTAATTACAATGATGGGGTAGAGATGGCGAAGGTAGAATTTAGAAAGAATGTACCAGCCTTTTTTTAGATGAATACTTGGAAACTATTTATAAACAAAACAACCTCAGTAAGCTACACCCGGGCGAGCTTCAAACCCCGACTTCCCCGTCTCCGGCGATCCAGACTAGATTAGCATGACGCCTTAGTCCACCTGGTTAGTAATGCGTGCAGTTTAAATATTTTTATAGAGAGTACACACAAAAAGTTGGCTAATATGGGAAATAATAAATACACTTTTTTTTTAAATACGCCTCATTCAAATTATAGTTGAGTATGTCTTGATTAAGTTTTCGTAAGCGGCGAGCGCATCTCTAGAATATTAGTGGAGATCAGGGGTTGGCAGCCGTTTTGATATCAATGACAACATGGGTTTAAAAAAAAGTGTATCTGTTTTAAGAAATATTGAAAAAAATATGTCAACTTTATATTTCTTACAAATTAAGTTGATTAGTTATTAGTCTATTATTATGAACACAATTTTTTTGCTAAATCTTTTGCGGGCCATATAAAATTTGTCAGTGGACTAGAGGTTGCTGACCACTGATGTAGAGCTTATCTACGGTAGGAGGGTAGGTGACAGGAAATGTTACCATGTATCCATTCGCCAAACTATGTAATCTGCAAGATCATACATGTTGAGTTGCTAATTTTGACACTTCATAACAAACCATTTATCTTTAAGAATCAAATAGCAAATGCTATTATTTATGCTTTTTATTGAGGAATTCTCCATCTAGACATAATATTCTGAAAATTGAAGAATGACAGCTAGACACGGGTCCCGGGTTCGATTCCCGTGTCCAGGTGTCATTTTTCAATTTTCAGAACATTTTCTTTTAACATAATTTACATTATTGAAACACGAACTGATGAAAATAACCGTTTGAATGGGCTGGTTTTTTTTTTGTGGAAGCGACTTATGTGGTTCACCTAAAAATGCTTTACAAACGGGAGCTTCTAAAACGCTGCGTTCTCTTATTAAATTAAGATGGCAAACCAGCCTAAACAATTACAGTTGATGACGTCATACAAACCGTGTTCGGTTGTGTTAATGCGTTGTTTACAATACAGGCCTAAAACGTTTTATTTTGAAACTGCTAAGTTATAAAGTGTGAATAAAATACTTTTAAGTTTATTATTTCATGTACTAATATCGTTTGTCGTCACAACAGCGAAACAAAATCCATACTAGTTAGGGAAGTATTATTATAAACGTTAGATAACAATTTTTATTGATAATATAGTGTAAACGAAGAGAGTAATAATTATTTCCACATAGGTTTAAATTAGTCACTTTCAGTCAATGTTTGCAATAAAGAACCTTCTGCCAGCTCTCACATACACTCATACTGTAGATGGGGGGAACTAGACAAGTGAAATAGGCCTAACTGCAGTTCAATTTTCATAGGAAGGGTTTATCCGACAGCTAGAAAGTTTATAGATCTACTTTAACGCTTCCTACAAGTCATGTGATTTGCAGATGCCACTTTTGATAAATATTATCAATAGCCTACTTATGAAATAACACTAATAATAACATTAATAATATCAATGCTGACAACAAAAAAGTTTTGGTATTATCTAAAAATATGTTTGTGCTAAATTTATATCTATAGTCTGGTTTGCAAGAAATGTAGAGGTCAGGGTTTGAATCTCAGCCGGTGTTCTGACAGTGAGCTTTCATAAATGATTTACCTACGAAAATGCGGGTATATTTATTATCAATTTTATCTTCCTTTTCGTTTTTCATTAATGTAATCTTATTATTATTATTATTATTAGCACCGCGTCTTACTACCCGTTCGGGTTATACGCACTTACGCTAATGTGTAATGGTAGGGTGATTGTGAGATGAAATGGAGGACCTACAGTTTAACGTGGAATCCGAACCACGGTGGAGGCCTGGCATTCCTCACATTCACAAGATGTCTTGTCAGAGGTGAAGGAAGGGTTTGGTAGTCAGATAAATCTTTGCCGGGACCGAGGATCGAACCCCGGCCGCCAGCATAGAAGTCTGACACCTTACCCCTAGACCGCCAGGTCACCGACCATTATTGTAATCAAATGCGTGTATACCAGTAAAAAAAAACAACCCACTAAAAATATACGACTTTGAAGAGCGCTAGATGACTAAGATTATGGAGATCACGCAGAAAAGGGGAGGGGCTGTTCTCCATAGTTGCATGAGAGCGTGGGTCGCTAGAAGGGCAGGGGGGGAAGATCCGCTCAGGTGAGAGAGCGAGGATGAGGGCGGCGCCACAAGATTCACCTGAGCGCCTGTAGACTTGAGAGAGGGCGGGGTTTACCTGTCCGTGAGTGCTCCCATTGGTCGACCGGGATTACACCTGACGGCTTGCGCACCTGGCGTGCTCAACATCCGTCCCGCCAGTCAGAGCTGTATTTAAAAAAAGAGGGGGATTTTTTAAGAGGGAAAAAAGGAGTGACGGTGTAAAATATTATTTCTATCACTGAAGTCACGTCTCTCATAATTTTATAAATTATACGTTTGGCACAAGATTTATCAACTACCTAATCTAGAGGTTAGAGACAAGGAGTGAAACTTAAGAGGAAATGTGCCCGCATTTCCTTGGAGCGTGGATAGAAAAACCATGATGAAAAATCAAGTGTTTAAAATTTTATTGATTGTATCCGCTCTTCGGTGACCTGGTGGTCTAGGGGTAAGGTGTCAGGCTTCTATGCTGGTGGCCGGGGTTCAATCCTCGGTCCCGGCACAGATTTATCTGATTACCAAACCCTTCCTTCACCTCTGACAAGACATCTTGTGAATGTGGGGAATGCCAGGCCTCCACCGTGGTTCGGATTCCACGTTAAACTGTAGGTCCTCCATTTCATCTCACAATCACCCTACCATTACACATTAGCGTAAGTGCGTATAATCCGAACGGGTAGTAAGACGCGGTGCTAATAATAATAATATCCGCTCTTGATTAGAGCCCTCCAGTCAACAACGACTTAGTGCAATGCAAGTAATATCAAGACTGATTGACCAAAGTATGATTTGCAAAAATGAAGAGTTGGATTGGCGATTAATGCTCCCGACTCTAATCAAAGTCGAAACAAAACTGGACATTAGAGACATCAACCTGTACGATTGCGTTCTTTACGAGAGTCAAACGTGGTTGAAATACATTATTTAAACAAATCATTTCGATTGGATATTAAAAAAATAGTTTAATCAACACTATAAAATAGTTATTTTTGCAAAACACTGTAAAGTAAAAACCGAAGACGTAGTTTATCAGTTTTTGTTTCCTCTGATCATGTGTGTATGTGTGTGTGTGTGTGTATATATATATATATATATATATATTCTTGCCTACCAGTGTTAACAACTTGAAAAATAAGAATAAATTCGTTTTCTAATGGAAAAATCTTCTTCTAAGGTAAATAAATCTTTGTAAGATTTTTCCAAAAGCAATAAATACCAGTCCGTTTTGAATTTCTCACGCTTTGGGAAACCATATTTAAAAGAAAAAAGTAGAACAAAATTGTTTTTAAGAGCAACGTTTCAATACGTGACTTTTACAAAAGGATTCGTCATGAAATGAGGGCTATTGGCAGAAATCTTTTGTAAGAAGTATTGAGGGAGTCAAAAGGTCTTTGGCCCTTTTATTTCTGGCATGCTCAGGTACAAGTACTACAAAGCATTTCCAGCCCTGCCTTCAAATGTAATGGTTTCCAATTGTTCTCCACGAAAGAAAAGAAGGGTATGTCGCAGGTATATTTTATGGTCTTATTTCTACCTTCTTTTACCTGTTTAACCAATAGACAGGTAGAACAGCAGAACCCAACGAACTATGGGATTAGGTTGTTGTTTGGGGTAGGCCTTTCAAAATGGTGATCTTTAAGGTGGAAGAGTAAGTCACCCGAATTAAGGGCGATATTTTTGTAGTTTTTGTATAGAAACATTTTTTTGGTCAAAATAATTGAAATAATTTGCCAGTAGAAGCATGGAATTTAATATTCTTCACGCGGTGATATCAACAGTTCTTGAAAATCTGTCAGTGGTGTTCTCTTGACAACTTTTTCTCTTCATTTAATTTTCCCCCCCATCTAATGCCACTGTGCTAATGACAGATATTCAACAACTGTTGATATCAAAATGTGAAAATAAATTAAACTTTATGTCTCTACTGGAGCAATGTTTTATTTATTTTAGTCAAAAATATATTTAGCTATAAAAACAACAAAAACCCTACCTTTTCTCGCGTACACTACATCCCAACCTTATCCAAACAACCACGTAAATGTTGTTATGCACTGGATACAAGATTGATAATATTTAATTGTGCCTATTACGTTAAGTGATTACATCAGTGGCGTGGTGTAACGTCTGGCCAGGGTAAGCAAATTTATAATCCAATTATTGTTTTTCTCTTTTTTGTAGGCTTACATGGCCAACATTGGTTTGCAAATTATTCTTTTGCAACGCCTTATGTACAAGTAATCTTTAATTTGCTTTTGTAAATAATTTATTTACAGCTCTGCATTTATCTGCCGTTTACATTTTTCAAATCATTTTAAATAATTTTGTGTCCATATTTATTTCCTTTCTTTAGTAATTTTTTTTCTTAAATTTGCGTTTTAGTTTTGATGCGTTCGTTTTATTTCATTTTTTTATAAATTATTTTCTTAGAGAGATATTTGATGGCTTCTTTGTACACCTCGTGTATAGCAATGATATAAATACGTAGGTTCATTTAATTTATTATTTAATTGACTAAATTATTGGCCGTGTTACAATTGGGCCACGTAAATATGTTATGATCTGCGTTTAAAATGGGTAGCGTTAATACTACATTACAATTGGGCCACGTATACATTTTACGTAAACATTACAGTTGGGCTACCTACATATACCAGTTATGAGACAAGGTGTGCATAGATAATTAAAAAAATGTTAATAACAAATTATTTTTATTAACTTTGATGTTATTTATTTTCCCAAAACACCAAGACAACATCAATGTTCCGACTAAAAATTTTAAAAATGGCAAATGAGCTTATGGGGGAAACTGGTCTCGTGGCCCATATCCACTTATTATCTTATGGTGGAAATTGGTCTCGTGACCCAATCCACTTATTAGCTTATGGTGGAAATTGGTCTCGTGGCCCAATTCACCTGTGAGCTTATGGGGAGGGGGGAAACTGGTCTCGTGGCCCAATCCACCTGCAGTTGTAAATCTCTATAAAATAATATTAATAATAAAGTAGCCTAACACGTTAAGATTATTTATCGCAAAAATAAATGTTTGTATTTTCAAAAGGCATCTTCGTACCAGAATCCTACCTACTATGGTTGAAACAGTAGGTGAATTGTTCTCAATATTCAATAAACAGGCCCCATGATGCAGTTGTCAGTGCACCTAGCTACGAGCCTACGGGCCCCAAGTTCACTTCCCTGCTGATTCCTTGATTATTTTCTGTTGTGAGCCAGTACCGGGGTTCTAATCCCGGTCGGGAGTACTGACAGCATGTATTTCCCTAAATGGTTTCCAAACTCTTTCTCCACGCAAATGCCTATGACCCTAACGCGGTGAAAAACAATACAGGCTATGCTTATCCTGGCATTACTTGACGACAAGACACTGGTTTACATGAAAGCTTTATTTAACCGGTTACTTTTATTTGCAGTCATAGCCTATACCAAAAATGTTTTAGTAAAAAAAAATATTCACCGATCGCATCGGCGATAGATTTTTTTTTCAGGTCCTAAACAAATGTATAATTTTAAACAATAGGCCCTATCGTGAACCTAGTAATAATGTAATAAGACTATTGGTGACCTGGCGGTCTAGGGGTAAGGTGTCAGACTTCTATGTTGGCGGCCGGGGTTCAATCCTCGGCCCCGGCACAGATTTATCTGATTACCAAACCCTTCCTGCACTTCTGACAAGACATCTTATGAATGTGGGGAATGCCAGGCCTCCACCGTGGTTTGGATTCCACGTTAAACTGTAGGTCATCCATTTCATCTCACAATCACCCTACCATTACACATTAGCGTAAGTGCGCATAACCCGAACTATAACCCGAACGGGTAGTAAGACGCGGTGCTAATAATAATAATAATAATAATAATAATAATAATAATAATAATAATAATAATAAGACTATTATAGAAAGTTTGGAGCTTGATAGTTTAAGTGAAGATCACTATCGTCTGGAGACTCACTTGTATTGAACTGTTTATCTAATCGTGCCTCCCTCCAGTTACTATATATATGAACAATCTCTCAGCTCTTGAAACCTAACGACTCAAAGCTTGTATTAGACAGTGACGCGGCCACCTATAGTAAAATTTATGTAGACTTAAGTTGATTAAAAGATGTTAATATTTTAGAATGTATTTTCTTTACCAGCACGTCTTACTACCGGTTTCGGTTGTACCCACATAGTTATACTAATTACGCTAATGTGTTCGGAATAGATAAAGTTGAACTTAGAGGACGTATACTCGTATTTTGATGAAGGGAGAGTGGAAAACCGTTTTAGAAAAAATACCCTCAGTACAACAAACCGGAATTCTAAAGTCGATATCTCCATCATCGCCAGTCCAGTCCATTGCGAGACTTGACACCTTAGACTATACGGCTACCAAAGCGGGTTGGAATGAAGGTAATTTGAATTTTGTTAACCTATTGATGTGAAAAAAAATGAAGAAACTAGCTGTTTTATTACAATATACCTGATTTTCGGTGATATTAGATCTAATCTAAAGTATTCATAGGAATAACATAGCCCAGAACCCAGATTATCCATATACCATAGATAAGGGCGATGCCCCAAACTTACAGTGATATATTTCAAGTTACACCGGGAATCGAACCTAGGATCCATAATCTCATGCATTAAATGCATCACTTAAATCTGCAAACTACCCCCCTCCTTCGAGTCAATAAAACATCTATAAAATACATCACTGTCAAGTGTCAACCCTATGTTTTTACAACCCCGTCAAAAAAATAAATCGTAAAGCCCTTTCAAAAGATTGATTTTCACCGAAGCAAATACAACCAAATATTTTCTTTGAAGAAAGGTACTAAAACTTTCACACGACAATAATTTCCCAAGAGGAAACACCTGTCGGAGATTGGGAAAAAGAAAAGAAGGGGGATAGGGGGGGGGGG